>OZ026620.1:6521401-6728401 GCA_964020975.1 Hermodice carunculata
TTCTTTTGGTTTATTTTTTCGCTTTTTGTTATTTTTGTGTGGGTGGTTTTTTTCTGTTCTGATGGTGAAAGAATACTCAAGTGGCAATGCAAAGTGTATACATTGTACGCCAAAGCCTGCTGTCCGTCGAAAAGCAACACAAACATGGAATGTAAATCATAGGAAAAGATGATATACATCACCTGTATCCAAGCATACGGCAAAGAACCTGCGCATTGCCTGTCAATGGGTTTCTGCTCAAACCGGGCGAAGCTTTGATGCCATTTATGGTTCCTTTTATGCCGTTAATGGATAATTGCACTGTTCCTGACTTGCTGCTGTGGCCCCCTGTGAGTTTAACTGTCACATCTGAAGTGATAAAGGTCGTATGCTTATTGAGCTAATGCCATCGAGTACTCTCCTTTTGAGAGCCAGTTACCGACTCTCGCTACATGAGATCGATGATCGATCACATGGGTGATTTCGTTGTTATGGTGTGCCTTTGTTGCAAAGCTGGGTAAAGTTATCTTGACCCACATTGTGTATTTTACAGTCAGGGTGGGAAAGTATTTTAGATTTAAACATATTTATTTCAACTGGATCGCCCTATAGTACATCGAGATGTCACTAATCGAGGGGTTCTCCAGAACATAGAGTGACACACAAAATGTATATTACAAAACACACAGGACAAAACAAGAACAAAGTTACCCAATTAACAGAGAAGCTGTACATGCTTCAGATTTGTACCCTGCATACAAAAATCACAGTAGTGGTAGTCATCAAAATGCAAAACAAAGCAAAATAGTTAACTGCAGGTAGAATGTACACATATACGTCCCTGTTCACAATAATACGGACTAGCGGTAGGAAATTTCATAAAGGACATTTGGGAAGTAAGAATTATCAGCGACTAACCCAATTGAAAATTACTGCTTATGCATAACAGAACTAAGATATGAAGCGTCTAGTATCTACGATGTATCTGTGTAAAGCATCACAAATTTGTATGTTGAAGGGAATGGACAATTGGTCGCTACCAAAGAGAAGAATATGAGCTAGTCTGTCACTCGCTGTGTGTATAATCAGATTTGGGTGGACGCCGGGAGCAATAATAGGGATGATGGAGTTGAGTAGTCTAATTCTATAAGTTGAATACTTTGGACAAAAGAACAGGTAATGTTGCAGATCTTCAGTGGGGTAGGAACACGAACATGTAGGTTGTGGGATGATGTTGACTTTAAAGAGATCAAAGTTAAGTTTCGAGAATCCAAGACGAAGCTGGGTATGACAAATGTTGGCAAATCTGTGTCCTTGGGTATAGTAAACAGGAACATGATCCACTGCTAGTAGTGTTGCTTTCAGCTTTGATTTGAATATTTGGAGGGAAATTGAGTCTCTTCTATCGGAGGGAAGATTGTTCCACAGTTTGATAGTGTCAGGTAGGAAGGATTTGTCTAAGCGGTTAGTTTTGCAATTGATGGGACGTATGGAGCTAGTGTGGCGGAGGTTTCGAGCATTAAAAGTAGGAGGAGTTAATTGAGAGAGATAGGAGGGTGTTAAGTTGTGATACATTTTGTAAAGAAGAAGTAACTTAGAATACTTCCTCCTGCTGGCAAGAGTTGTCCAACCAAGTTCAAAGTATGCAAAGTAACTCCCGATATTTGTAACTATTTTTCCTAATTCACGAATTGGCCAGGATAGAGAGATCAGCGTGGCACTTTACAGCTGCACACAGGCCCAAGTATGTTGACATCCGAGTGTTGTTAAAAGACAGTTATTTCGAACACGTGTCATCGCGGTATGACATTCAATATTTACGGTTGTATAATGATTGACACATTTGTCATCCTATCTATAATAAAGTGCTCTGAGGTATTTTGATGCGATTCCGGTAGCCAGTATTTGCAACTGAATTTGCAAAGTTGGATATCGTCAAAAAATTTAAGACAATAATAGCCACGTCGGAATTATCATGTTCGTGTGCTGAGATAGATGTTCTATTTTCGATGACATCTTTCTTTCTTTTTCTTCCTTATTTCATTTTATTTTTCAGAGCTTGAAACATCTCACCCACAGGGTAGTGTCCTTTTAACACCTAAAATGGCAGTGGGTTAGTTAGACATAGTTCAGTTTAAACATATTTATTTATACTGGATTACCTTATAGTACATGAAATGACTAATATAATGGGTTCTCCAGACATGGAGAAAACGCACAATATATATACAGTACATACTGGACATTACAAACTATGTTACCGGATCATTTGTAAATATGTAAAATATCAATGTCGTGATATACAAGTAAATCGGTGTAGTAATATCCAGTACAGAATATATGGTAAGGATTGCAACACAAGACATATAACTATTCACTCACTGTTGACAGGGGAAATGGGAAAACAAAACCAACAACAGTAATTGGAGCAGGTATATAAAAAGATAAGTACATACATGATTACGTCACCAAGAGGTTATACAGTATAATATTGGCTGACAAAAAACAGAAGCTTTTCCTGTTTAACCAGTAGGTCGCATTAAAGTTAAAAAACGAAACGTCTGCTTTCTGCTATATAATTTTGAACTGCATCGAAAATTTGTATGTTAAGGATATCTGGTAATTCCCTGCTGCCAAAAAGGAAAATACGAAGCAGTCTTTCATTAGCGATATGGATTGTCAAGTTAGGATGAACACCTGGAGCAATGAACGGTATAGTAGTATCGAGAAGTTTCTTCTAAAGGGAAGATATTTAGGACAAAAGAAGAAGAAATGAGAGATATCTTCAGTGGGGAAAGAGCAGGAGCAAATAGGACTTGGAATAACATTTACCTTACAGAGGTCAGAGTTAAGCCTAGAGAAGCCCAGTCGCAGCTGGGTCTGACAGATATTCATGTAACGTTGACCATTGGAAAAGAAGGCAGGCACATCGTCCACGGCTAGTAAGGTTGCCTTGAGTTAGGAGTTAAAAATTTGAAGCGAAATGGAATTCCGAATATCTGAAGGAAGGTTGTTCCAAAGTTTGATGGTGTCGGGGAGGAAAGATTTGTCAAAACGTTGAGTCCTGCACTGGATGGTGCGTAATGGACTGGAACGGCGCAGAGCTCGACCAATGTTAGTAGGCGGAAGGAGTTTGGAGATAGGAAGGAGTAAGTTTATGGGTGATTTTGTAAAGTAGGATCAATTTAAAGTATTTACGCAGGCTAGCAAAGGTAAACCATCCGAGTTCGTGTAATAGTTTGAAATGAGAAGTGTGTCTTAAAGCGCCAGATTCAAGTAACTCTGATAGGCCTTGCCCACAGTTATCACAAAGAATACATCCATATTCTAGGATGGGTCTAACCATGGAGAAATACAGCCTGGTTAGGGCTTTTCGGGATAGTTTGAATTTAAACCTACGGAGACGGGCAATGCCCTGGCTGGCTTTATTTACAATACGGGTTATTTGAGCATGCCAAGATAAATTACTGCTAAAAGTAATACCAAGGTGGGTGTGGGAATTAGCCTCGGGTATAGTTGACTGACCAAGCTGAACAGGTGGATGACGTGGTTTATTGATTTAGGCAGAGAAGACAACAGATAAAGATTAAGCAGCATTGAAAATGACTCGCCATGATTTTCCCCAATTTTGAATATGAGCAAGATTGCTATTCAAGTGTCAAGAAGATTCTGTTGGATTTTGAACAATTTCGAGCAAGCTTGTGTCATCTGCGAAGAGTCTTACGTCGCAGGTAAGGTCGTCGACTAGATCGTTTACGTACACCAGAAACAAGAGTGGACCCAGTATGGATCCCTGGGGTACGCCAGCTTCAAAAGGCAGCCATGAAGACGCTTGACCATGAATAATCACACGTTGAAAACGATTTCATAGATAACTTTCTATCCATGCCACGATATTATCAGGGATACCTAGTTGACGAAGTTTGAGTAAAAGGCCAGGATGCCAGACCTTGTCGAAGGCCTCAGATACGTCTAAAAAGATCATACGAGCTTCATTAGAGTGTTCAAGGCCTGCGTATATATTGTGAACAATATGCACAAGTTGATTTATGGTAGAATCGTAAGCCTTACAGCCAGAATTTTTGGATGTGAGAACGTTATTGTCGAATAAGTATTCATAGAGAGCACTAAAGACCAGTCGTACGAAAACATTGAACACGTTGCACAGTAAGAATATAGGACGATAGTTACTTTTTATCTGCTTATTAGACTTTTTAAACACAGGACATATAATGGATTTCTTCCAAGAGTCTGGAAAATAGGAAAGGTTGAGAGAGAGTTTAAAGATTTTAGTCAGTGGTTTGCAAATAGACTCAGCCGTATTTTTAAGTAAGATGTTCCCGATATTGTCCGGACCAGACGCAGAGGTAAGCCTACGGGAGGAGAGGATTCTTCTTACACTTCTTTCATCAAAGTTGATATCATATAAGCGTGCCTTTGTACGGAAAGTAAGTTGGGGCAGGAGCGGGGCGTCAATGTCGGGAACAGTTCTACATTGGCTTGCAAAGTATGCATTGAAAATGTCACACTTTTTTGTTATGCAAGACACAATTTTGTCATCCTCGATAATCGGTGGGATATCTTCGTGGACTTTGCATCCTAGAATGGACTTCGAGAGGCTCCACCACTGCTTAGGATTAATATCATTTCCATCAAGTTGTCTGCGCAGTTTACAGAAATATAAGCGAATAGATTGTCTAATTAAGCTGACTACTCTGTTCCGACACTTTTTGTACAGCTGAAAGAGCCTATCAATCTTAGTGTTAATATCATAGGTATAGGGGCGAGGGCTAAGAGATATCCTCTTAAAACGTTTCCATGCTCGATTTCTATGGCGAATATGTTTTTTTAATATCTGAGGTTACCCATGGTTTGTCCCTAGGCCGAATAGTAACTTCCCTGTATGGGATGAATTCTCTGGCAGTGGATAAAAATAGGTCGGACCAGTATGACACAACATCGTCGACCGTATCAAACACATCGTGACCAGTGTTCCATGGGGCGGAGGAGAGAGCAGCATTGAGGTCTGGGAAGTTCGCCTTTCTAAAGTTCCATACTGGCCTTTTAAATGGCGTGTCCTTGTGATGGGAGAGAGAAAAAGAGCAGAATACCACAGAGTGGTCAGAGTTAGAAATGGGAGCAAGAATACCACTATTCAGGACAAGTCCAGGTGAATCGGTAATAATTAGATCAAGTAGACTATTTGAAAATTCATTGGTTCTCGGGGGTTCATTAATAATTTGGAAAAGATTGTGTCGGGATACAAGGTTAACAAGAGATAAACCAAGCTCGGAATGTGCTGAGTTCCAGTCCTCAAATCTGTCATTAAAGTCACCAGTGACTACAAAAATAAACGGATTGGATTCAATCGCAGTGGCGACAGAAGTGGCCAAAGATTCAAGAAAGACATCACGTACTTCGGCAGGCTGGCCAGGTGGACGATAGTAATTTCCTATTAATACTTTTCCGCGGAGTGTGGAAATCTCTATCCAAATCACAGGGAGACTGTAAAATTGTGTTCGGCCTTCACTCTGGCCCCTATGGATAAAAGACAAGGGACACAACTATGGCGACCCTGGCTTTCCGAATCTGTACTCGTCTGTTGAAAGGTGCCTAATAAAGTCCGAATATCCCATATAATGTGGCATGCCATATGTCTATGTGAATGAATGTGAAACCCGCTGCAACGAGATACAGAATCAACTGGAAATTTTGAAGGGAACCTTCGCTGCAGAGTCACGTGGATGATATTCTCGGTAAGACGGCGTCTCTCTCGTTGCAGCGGGTTTCACATTTCCCCCGAACATATGACTGCAATCGGAAGTGCCGGGTGTAGAGGAGGTCGAAGCAAATCGTATTTTTGGTTTTCGGAATGCAGTTACGTGTGTAAAACAGGAGGTAGGAAGCTGAAAGTTAGGAGTATCTAAGAGAATAAGTAACAAGGAACACAGACACGTATGGTATGCCACATTACATGGGATATTCGGACTTTATTAGGCACCTTACAACAGACGAGCACAGATTCGGAACGCCAGGGTCGCCAAAGTTGTGTCCCTTGTCATTTATCCATAGGGGCCAGAGTGAAGGCCGAACACAATTTTACAGTCTCCCTGTGATCCAAATGCATTCACTGTAGTCACTTTCTAGGTCAAAACGTCTCAGGCACGGGAGCGATGAGTTTACAAGAGTCATAACCCCACCGCCTCTACCTTCCAGGCGGCCTCTTCGGAAGGGTGGTTGGAAATCACCAATAAGCAGAAGTTGGTTAGGGTAGCTCTCATCAAGCCAAGTTTCAGATGGGTGATTATATCTAAGTTTTCAGATTGGGATAGAGGTTGAATTTTATCGATTTTACCGACACTTTTTATGCTACGGACATTTGAGTGACAAAATTTATGCTGTTTGTCAGAAAATGTTGTAGGGCCGGGATGCGGGTAGACATCAATAGCAAGAAAGATCCAGGGGTTCATAAAAAAAATGGGCAATCCAAGACAGAAACTTCGCATTGACCCCGTCTCCTTCAAACCGACAAAAACCGGCAGATGGTGAAATCTCGTCTGCTTTGATGTTTCAACAATAATGAAAAACGACCCAAATGATATTCGTGGGTGATTCCTATCGACATAACAAATCCGAGGTTAAGAGTTTTCCGGACCGGGTATTGAGAGCTTAATGCTGCTATTGACTCAGGTTTAAAAAATGTTAATTCCAAAGGATACGTTTATCGTCTTCCCTGAACTACAGACATACAAAGAGATTTCGATGGATGTATGGATGGACGGGTGGATGGATACACACACACACACACACACACACACACACACACACACACACATATATATATATATATATATATATATATATATATATATATCCATGTATATATATAGATAGATAGAGAGATAGATATATAGATAGATAGACAGACAGACAGACAGATAGACAGATGGATGGATGGATTGACGATGGATAGATAGGCAGATAATTAGATGAATAGATTGTTATATAGATGGACAGACATACCGCCATTGAGGCACAGACAGACGGATAGATAGATAGATAGATGATAGATAGATAGATAGATAGATAGATAGATACATACATACATAGATAGATAGATAGATAGACCGACAGACAGATAGACAGACAGATGGATGGATGGATTGATGGACGATGGATAGATGGGCAGATAGATGAATAGATAGATATATGGATGGACAGACAGAGGCACAGACAGAAGGATATATAGATAGATAGATAAATAGATAGACAGGCAGACAGAGAGATATATAGATAGATAGATAGATAGATAGATAGATAGATAGATAGATAGATAGATAGATAGATAGATAGATAGATAGATAGATAGATAGATAGATAGATAGATAGATAGACAGATATATAAATTGAAAAGTTAAAAAAATAATATGGACAGATTTAAGGTCACCTTTGTGCTTACCGACCAGTGAAAATCTAAGTGAATATATATATATATATATATATATATATATATATATATATATATATATATATATATATATATATATATATATATATATATATATATATATATATAAAGAGAGTGTGCGTCAATATGTGTATCGATGCAATCATTGTATACTTACTGTGTATAACGCAAACGACGCCTAGTACAGCATAACATTGGAAAGTGCCGATGTCGTGAGGGCACTTATCAATGGATTGCTCCCCCTTGTTGCAGGAATGCACTTTCATCACTCCTGGAAGCGTATTTAGTTCGCTGCCGAATCGATATGCATGCGTGGATCGACCCCTGTATAGACAATATGTTCGAAGATTATGACAGTACTTTGCCTTTAATTATGTACATTAAATGGAGTTTTACTGTAATTTTCGAGGGGGGGGGGTGCGCTACAAGTAAATTTCCCTTTCCACTAATTTTACAACTTGTCTCGGTGCAATCTTCTGTGTATAATTTTTCCGTCAGTTGGGATTCAATGATCCAGTAATAAATATAGCGCTCTGTCAGATATCAGGATAAATGGCAGTCCAAAATCGTAGAACCTTTACACCTCGTAAGAAATGAAAGATGATGATATTTGTCCAATTTTAGTTCAATTAACAGTTATGAGGCTAATTGCGCCCATTAAAAGCCTTGGCGGAAAGAGACAGACACAGAAAGAAGGTATGTGTCTTGCATTGATTTAAGAAAAAAATCTTCTTTTACGGAATTACGGGATCACTGTCACTTGGCGATGGGCAAATGTTGCCACGGGCAAATCAGCTGTGCTACAGATGAAAAAGGAAAGATGTTGATTTGATCAAAACCCCACGTATATGGCAAGCCAACAGGGCCATAACGCATTGGTCTTACGCGTTGCCGAGCCTCCACTACGCGTATTCGAGCCAACCAATCAGATTTCAGTCTCCACTACGCGTTGCCGAGAATATGTTTTCCATTATGCGTAGTCGAGCTTCGGCTGCGCGTATTGGAGAAACTTATGGCACCTTTTGGCTGAAGAAAAGCAAACCAATCATTTACGTCCTTATAATCATTACTGATATTAAAACAGCCAACGCGTAGTCGAACAGGTCTAATGCAGTTTACAAGAGCATCAATGATTGGATAGTTTGGCTATACGCTATGGGGGGCATAGTTTCTCCACTACGCGTCGCCAAGGCTCGGCGTCGCGTACTAGAAGAACATTTTCTCGGCAACGCGTAGTGGAGACTGTAATCTTATTGGTTAGCTCGATTACGCGTAGTGGAGACTGTGATCTGATTGGTTGGCTCGACTACGCGTTGCCAAGCCTCGACTACGCGTAGTGGAAACTGTAATCTTATTTGTTGGCTCGACTACGCGTTGCCAAGCCTCGACTACGCGTAGTAGAGACTACAATCTGATTGGTTTACTCAACTACGCGTTGCCGAGCCTGGACTACGTGTAGTGGAGGCTCGGCTGCGCGTAAGACCTATGCGTTATGGCCCTGTTGGCTTGCCATACACGTAAGTGTATACTTTAGTCGGTCCAAAAACCGTACATTTTATACACTTGTGAAATATGTACAATTATGGATGGCCGCTAATTAATGACCATGGCGGGTATCAGAATCAAGTTACTTCCCCACGGTATTGAGAAATTGATAAACATGTATTATATTTGCCTGGACATACTTGTTCTGTTCAAAATGCAAGCTAATCCGCTCTCGTAAATTTGAAATATTATACTATTGTATATCATTGAAACGTGACAGTTGGGTCTTTCAAACTCTCGACTATGATATGTCATTGCTTTGAATTAGCCCTCCATTTAGGTCACTGGCCATTAAATAAAAACATCATATACTTAAACATAGAAATTTTCAGCGATAAAACTAAGCTTTGAAAAGAATTACTATGAATGAGAGTTTCATGTATTTGATAGTATTTGTCATCATCTTCAGAATATACAATTTAACTTACCTATGAAACAAGTCCATGAATCTATAAAAATGAGGGGTTTGGTTCTGGTTCCTAAGACAACTTATTCAAAAGTCCCTGCCATATTTAAGACAATACTACCCTCTGGTGGCAGAACCCAGAATAAGGCTGGGGTGGACACCAAATCAAGTCCCCATTACCTTACATGTAAAATTTGCTTACTTTGCTAGCTCATATCTATCTTTAAAGCCACTTTTGAATATGCCCGTTGTGTCATCCTGTTGGGACAACTCTCAAACTACAACAGTGGGGAAAAAACAGGCCTTCAGTGTTTGATCCACCATTGCAAAAGGAATTTGTGATGTAGGCTGTTGATGTGAACATGGAGGTATTAACAGTTCATATCCACATGATATGAAATAAGGTTTCGTGGCAACATGTTTTATATCATCTTATTTCGAAACATAATCTGTTAAATTCATATTTCAGAACCAGTAATTCATTTGGGTGTATAATTTGTACTACCTGGGACATCAATACGTACATACATACATATATATATATATATATATATATATATATATATATATATATATATATATATATATATATACCAGTAATTCATTTGGGTGTATAATTTGTACTACCTGGGACATCAATACGTACATATATATATATATATATATATATATATATATACTGATATTCACGTTTCATCGGATTATTTCTTTTTTCTTCTTTTTTTTTTTTTTTTTTTTTGGTCCTAATTAAAAATTAGTGTTTAAATAATAGATATGAGCTAGCAAAGTTAGCAAAATTTACATGTAAGTGAATGGGCACTTTAATTGGTGTTCACCACAGCCTCATTTTGGTTTCTCTCACCAGAGGTCAGTACTCTTCCAAATATAGCAGGAACTTTTGAGTAGGGTGTATTTTGCATGAGGAAAGGACACTTTCTGTGTTGAATGACCGATGACCTAAATCAGCTTGTCTGCGGACTGGGCTGGTATAGCAACTTGGCTTGTGATGCTTCGTGCTATTCAAGTTTTACATTTGTTTGGTGTGTGCATCTGTTTTTTGTCCTTGGGTTTGTGTTTATTGTGCTTGATCGTCTTGCTTATAAAGTGTATAAGATCGGGAGTAATACCCATGGCAACTCGGGCATTTAAATTCCTGAACTGGCGGGTCGGACACCCACTGCAGGTAAGAGAAATTGGTGCCCCACTTGGCTCTTCATTATTACCAGTAGAGCTAAAAATCAAGGAGCTTCAGTACACGTTCATTTGAAATGCGCCTTGCCCCACATCATGAACTTTTGTCCTTGGACACCGCTGGATGCTAAGCGGTCAGCAAAACCCTCACCTCGAAAGACACAACTCTATTCTAAAAAACATTATAGATCCGCCCTTGTAAGGTGATGATGAACAAAGTTAACTACCCACCTGTACCCCAAAGTTGCACACATAGCCTCGGCAACATTATTAAGGTGATACCGAGGACACACGGGACCAGTTCTGCCGTCTTTCAAGGTAATCATGGCCTTGCCCATGCCTGGCTGAGGACCGCCCACCAGACTGGCATTTGCAATACTCTGTCCAATGCATGAACCTGCCGTCAAAGAGAAAAGAAACTTTACCAAGGAAAATCAATAAACTTTGGGCCCAAATCTGTGGAGTAGCTAGTCAATGACCCTGTTTATACTTTGTGCATGTTATATACATTCTACTTGTCTCAGGGCTAAGTAAAAAGTGCTTTCTCAAATCCTACAGAGCCCTTAATCTCAAGACATTTTTTTCCAATAAATGTAGCCAGTCAAACGCTTTATTCAAATCTGTAAGTAAACTCATATTCAGTTTGCTATCACTAAATGAGGTATGGGTATACGAGTTAAACTAAGAAAAAGCTTTCAAACTTTTTATTATTTCACAAAAGCTGCATATGATCCAAGAAACTGAAATAGTCACAATATGACTTATTGTTTAATATTTGGGATGTTGCTTGTATTTATCATGTTTATTGCTCCATCTAGATACAACATTTTTCCAAATCCTACATTACATCTCTTCTCTAACACACACACATTATTTATTTATTTATTTATTTATTTATTTATTTATTTATTTATTTATTTATTCATTCATTCATTCATTCATTCATTCATTCATTCATTCATTCAATTTATTTATTTATTTATTTATTTATTTATTTATTCATTTATTCATTCAATTTATTTATTTATTTATTTATTTATTTATTTATTTATTTATTTATTTATTTTTTCATTCATTTATTTATGCTTAACCTTAATTACTGAATTCATTGCGAGGAAGCTTAATTTAGGCCCATACAAAAGCTCATATTTCTGTTGACACAGTTTCGCATACTCCCTAGGGGTTCCTTTTTGGCAAAGCGTTTGGAAGATGACATAGACGCTACGTTAAAGAGTCCATCAAAAAGGCCGTATACTTCTACGAGCTGGAATAAATGTCTCTTCCATATTAATGTTTTGTAACTTTCCTTCATAGATAGCACATATGAATATGTGAAATTTTGCTGTGTCAAGGTTTGTTTTGAAGTATGGATCTAACTTAAAATATGGAAGGTGATATTTTAAGGCACAGAAGAGATCTGAAGCTGTCTTTAGTATTTTGTATGATATGTTTCATATTGATAATTCGCTGATATAGAACTGCTATATGGCCTCATTTGATGTGTAATTGTCCCGTTATTTCTAATTTTTAGAACACAACGAAGGAGGTAAAACACTTTTGGGGCCGTTACCGTATCCCTTTCTATATATCGCTACGGTTGGTTAAGGGTTTTACTTAAGTTTCAAACTACTGAGTAGCTAGTCTTAAACGTTAGTTACATGAGCTTTTTGTATCAAATTTAAACAACTGTTTGGTGTCTAATTTTTGAGATATAATACAATGACGTATCTCTACGATTGCTTCGAAGTTTTGTATTGGTTAATGCAAAGCATACAATTCAGTGCATTTGTGTAGCCCAATATTTATCAGTTTTGTATTCCTATTATACAGTTCTTCTTTCTGGACAATCATGTGAAATATGGCATCGAGCTTGTTAGGGTTTCTATTTTGCATCAATCAACGGACTCCTTTTTTCCTGCAATAAAAGCATAAAGTGTCAATTTAGAACATGTGGCTTTTTTTCATAATACTGAAGTCAAATGTTTATAAAGCACAAACTTTGATTTTTTACGAAAGTTTTGATGTGCAAAATGTCATTTAAAAATTTTGTTTAGAAATAATTATATACACAGATATGTGTTATCAAATGTGCGGGAATTGAGGCCCGTGTGAGCATGGCTTCTCATTTCTAGACATTTACTTTGTGTAGGGGAGGGTAACACAGTGCTTCATAGTTTACTCCCTGTGTTGCATGAACCCAAGCTCTTGTCACTTTTACATTTCATACATATGCAATAAAAATGGAAGTAGCTATTGTAGTCGAGAAGCTAGCAACGTTTTTTCCTCACGTCCCTCCCGAAAAAAATTCAAAGTAGCCTTGTTTGCTTTGAATTTTATTCTATTTTTGGGGGGGGGTCTTTTGTTTTCAAAATCTGTGATAGTATATACATTACCATGCATATTATAACTTTTATAACTAATTCCCGCAAAATGAAGTATGACTTGCCAACAAAAACCGCATTAAAAAAAATTGTGGACCAAACTTACAAAAATTATAGCAAATCGAGTTAGGAATGATTACATGTTTGGTTACCGCCCGATACAAACGTACAACGGGGTACGTTTGAGCTACACACTATATACCTTTAACTACATAATACATGTATAGGTGGGCAGGGCCAAGTGTTAACGGGATCCCAAAGAAGCCTGCCTGGCACCCTGCAGCATTATGGCACTGCGGGAGAACATTTTTTTCATAGATAAATAGATAAGATGAATATAATTAAAAACATTTCTTTAACAAAATACCCTTTATGAAAGCTGTTTGTAACTGGCAATCTCAATCTGTACATTTAAAGGCAATTCCACCTGCATTTTCTTTCACAACTTTTAATTCAACAGCAACCTTCTGTTTTATTGTGGCCGGCAAATATCTAATTACTTTGAAGTTTTCCACTGAAAGTAAATTACCTTGTGCTTCGACTTGCAATTTTACACACGGCACCAGCAAGAACCAGTTGGCAACAAGTTCTATATCTATTTTTACAAAGCAGTCTTTCAACTTGGACTCTTGATATACATAAGGACTGGCTATAAGAATTTAATTTGCATATTAATATAAAAGCCGCCACATCCCTCGAGATTGACAGAGCTGAGACTTGCTTGGTACTGTAACTATCCACAAGCAGAATATATATTTTCATCAAGCAAAATTGGTTGGAATTGAAGTGTATGACATATACCTGGAAGATGATATTATCATAACACAACGAGAAGTACAAAAATACAGCACGATTACAACCCAGTCTACAACCAAAAGGGGACACATATGTGTAACCAACGAACATGCAGAGTGAACACGAACAACTGTCGCCCATGGTTCTTTTCACCCGCGTCTATGGCAAGCCAACAGGGCCATAACGCATAGATCTTACGCGTAGCCGAGCCTCCACTACACGTAGTCGAGGCTCGGCAACGCGTAGTCGAGTAAACCAATCAGATTGCAGTCTCTACTACGCGTAGTCGAGGCTCGGCAACGCGTAGTCGAGCCAACAAATAAGATTACAGTTTCCACTACGCCTAGTAGAGTCTCGGCAACGCGTAGTCGAGCCAACCAATAAGATCACAGTCTCCACTACGCATAGTCGAGGCTCGGCAACGCGTAGTCGAGCTAACCAAGAAGATTACAGCCTCCACTACGCGTTGCCGAGAAAATGTTCTTCTAGAACGCGTCGCCGAGGCTCGGCGACGCGTAGTGGAGAAACTATGCCTCCCATAGCGTGTAGCCAAACTATCCAATCACTGATGCTCTTGTAAACTGTATTAGACCTGTTGGCTGTTTTAATATCAGTAATGATTGTAAGGACGTAAATGATTGGTTTGCTTTTCTTCAGCCAAAAGGTGACATAAGTTGCTCCACTACGCGTAGCCGAAGCTCGACTATGCGTAGTGGAAAACATATTCTCGGCAACGGGTAGTGGAGACTGAAATCTGATTGGTTGGCTCGACTACGCGTAGTGGATGCTCGACAACGCGTAAGACCGATGCGTTATGGTCCTGTTGGCTTGCCATACGCGTCCAACGATGGTGGATTTAATATTTAAAAAATTAGAAGAGGAGGAAATTCTGTGATGCAGCGGATAGAACACCTAACTGTTGCTAGTGTTTAGAGCTAGCCATGATTCGAACGCTCAGTTCCTCTTTCTACCTAGGTTCATAAAAAGTGCCGCGAAGATTTCTCGGTTTGGCGTTGTAAGATACCGGAAAGTAGTACCACAACTTTAGTCGTATCTCAACCGAAGTGGTACCTAAAACGAAGAATTCAGCAGAGATTTCTCATGAAACTGTGAAGAAAAATCTGGAATGAAAAGAATAGATGCCTGATTGAAATCATAATGATTTTACAGATATTCGTCTATTTGGATATTCTTTTCGATCAGAAACGAGAACTGCCTGATTAAGTAATGTGATATACACTTGTCTGTGGAACAGAACATTGAGAAACGGAGAGATGCCACAGAAATTGGTTCATAACTAATGTATTTAGACATTCATGTGATTTGAGAATAGTAGCCGTATCGTTTTTGACATTTCATAAATGTCGAATCTGCGCTGCATCTATTTGATGGACCTACGACCTCGAACAGATTATCTAATTTCATCCTGCCCCATCCTGTCTCCTATCGTAGTATTCTGCGCCGTTCTGTCTCATCTTTCTTCGTCTCGTCCTATTTCATAGATTCCCCTGTAAGCCTGTCTCAGTCCCTTATGTAATCAGCCTCGTACTCAATTGTTGCCAAAACTAGTCCAACATTTGTAAGATACTGTAGAGAATTATCCCCAACAGGTGCACATCCTGACCAAAATTTGAGAAGTGTGCAAAAGACCATTATGATTATCTCGTTGTAAATTATGAATAGGCGACTGAAGGAAATGCACTTTTAAGTGAGCCCTGGGATCTTCCAACCAACACCCACAGGCCACATTCACACCCACACCCACATCCATTTCAGTGAACCAAACTGTTGTTTGAAAATACATGCAGGTGCCTGTACATCATCACAAAGAGGGGTGTGTTGTGTCAAATGATTTCAAAGTTACATTCTGTGCGTATCTTAAATCCTTATGGTATTTTGTAAGATTATGTAGTAGGAATAAGTTCACAAATGTTTAAGCCTGCCTGGCACATGTGGCAGCATGGAGTCAATCTGTTCCTGCATGAGCAGAAAGAGATACTCTGTATTTTATTAAGAGCCTCAGTACACAGTTGTTGGGATCCCCCCCCCCCCCAATTTGCTACAAGACCCAAACCTTGCAAAGCATACACTTAACACACATGGATGGAAAGCTGTCTGTGAGACAGGTTCAAGCTAAGTAATTATGAATGCAAAATGGTTGCCTTGCACCATGGAGGTCAAGCAATAGGTCATACAGCAAGCAGTTCAAGGCCTGTATGGGGATTTGGGAGAAGTTTGGTGCCATATTTGAAAAGGGAATTCGTGTGCGTGGCAAACAACACTTAAGCGTTATGCATACTGTATATTGTTCAAGGGCCAGTCAGCTAAGTGGCATAATGGCGAGGTCGGTGTACGTTAGAACTGTGGGTGGCGTGTTCCAATCAGCATGTGCAAAATTTCTTTTTCTTTTTTGGTGTTTTGCTCTATTTATATATATATATATATATATATATATATATTTATTTATTTATTTATTTATTTATGTTTGTTTGATTGTTTGTTTATTTATATATTTTATATATTTTATTAATTAATTAATTTATTCATTTATTTATTTATTCATTTATTTTTTCACTACCATCACGCAAGAAATCTATAATCATACTAAGGAGAACGTACCTTCAGCAAAATGACTGTCATCATTATCATATTTTTTGGATCAGTTTGCGGTATTTTGTTTTCCCAAAGGAGTGGGTGTGCAATAAATCATCATTATCATCCTATTCATCATCATCATCATCATCATCATCATCATCATCATCATCATCATCATCATCATCATCATCATCATCATCATCATCATCAGTAGTATTAGAATTATTAGATTTGCAACGCATTTCTTCCTTTTAAATCGTAATAAACTTAAAGTGTTCAAATGGATATGTATGTGTTATCGATATTAATTGAATTTTCACAGTAATTACATGATCTTCTCAGCTTTGTGGTGCACCAGCGATTGTAGCACCACGTCCAATTGTCTGCCAACTAACCGAAAGTGTCAAGAACCTGTGTGGCACAATGGTTAGAGTGGAAAGCTTACATTCGAAAGGTGACGGGTTCGAATGGACGTGTTTAAAGTCTTTGAATGTAACAAGATAGTCAATTTTAGAAATTAAACCATGAATGCATGTGCCATAACGTGTTCATACCTGAGGCTTTGAGCTTATATTGAAACTGTATCAGTCTTATTGGAATATGTAGTATAATGCAACATACGCTTTAATTCTTTTTACGATCAACCTTATATAATCGTATTGGAGTCCAACATTTATATTTCTTTTAAACCCCCTAAATGGATAAAACGTATTGACATACATAAACATGCATTACATAACATACACGTAAAATGAAATGTCAAAAATAAAAGGAATGAGAAAATGGGAAGTTTGTGAAATATAGGGGTGCCATACCTTTTTTATACTGAAAAAAGCAGCTTTGCATTTCATTGACTGGAGAGGTTATAGTGCCGATATGGTGTAAATGATGTTATCTTTAAATGTGCAGATATGTATGGAGTTTCTGGCGTTAGTTAACGCCTAAATCGGATCCTACAGGTGAAAATTCTTACTGAAAGTTCAATTATGAGATGCTTCAAATATTGCAATTGACCCAAATAACTGTTCCCAAAAATAAAGTAGCTTTGAGTTGAACCAGATTTATTTTTACTTCAAAATAACTACTGATGCTAGACTTTTTTTTTCAAAATAATTTACTTGTCAACGAAAAATCACCAAACTTTGCACACGTGTTGATGTGTTGATCTTGGCATTTGAATCACAACAGCAATATTAATTTATTTTATATATTCTAAAAAAAATGAATTTTAAATTTAATGATTAAAAAAGTTGATATTTTTAGTAACTTTAGCAGTATTTATGTGGAACAATTTTCCATGGTTAAACCTAAAGCTACCTAGTTCTTGTGGGGCGTTGGTATCGTCAAATCGAAACAGTTTTGGGCATCTTATCCTGAAATTACAGCAAGTGTTAGGACCTGTTGGGTCCAATTCAGGTGTTATGTGACGCTGTCAGACGCGCTGTAGAAGCCACCGCATTCCTAACAAGTGAGTTTTGTAAGTTTTGTGAATCACAACTTAACCATACCTGGCCCTTAATAGTTTTTTTTTTTTTTGGGGGGGGGGGGGTGAATTTAAGAATGGGTAAGTACCTTGCTTGCCTCGCTGCTATAATGACGACAATATGAAACCATCCTATTATACGAATGACGGTTTTCACTGGACATTTAACATCATTTTAAACATGCTTCGGTTTGAAAGTGCAAGAGAAGGGATTGAGAAATAAGCGAAACGTCTGGTAATTTTGCTCCCAAGCATCAATTATCACCAAGTAAATGAATGCAAAATGAAGTTCAGTTTTGCTTAACATAGAGCTGGTATATGAGATAAAAATTGAAGGCCTGTCATTCGCGAAAAAAGTGTGAGTACCAGTCGATAACAGTACTTTTAAATGGAGTAAAACAAAAGTTGGGGAACCGTCATTCCATACAACAAATAAATAAGTAGATAGATAGATAGATAGATAGATAGATAGATAGATAGATAGATAGATAGATAGATAGATAGATAGATAGATGGATGGATGGATGGATGGATGGATGGATGGATGGATGGATGGATAGATGGATGGATGGATGGATGGACGGATGGACAGACCGATCGACCGATAGACAGACAGACAGACGGATAGATAGATAGATAGATAGATAGATAGATAGATAGATAGATAGATAGATAAATAAATGGACGAACGAACGAGCGAGCGAACAAACAAACAAAAAATTATAGAATAAAATGAATTTATAGATCTATATATTTTCTTAATTCTACATATCCAGAGATTTTTATCCATAGGGGTTTTTTTTTGCAGGATTGGAATTTTTTGACATTTTATAGCATTTTTTCTGACTTGGTAGGATTTTCACACTTTTCGCGCAGAAGTCGCACAAAATTGTTTTTTTTTTTTTTAGTTGAAATCAGAAGAAATTTAAAATACATATCCATCTCGAGGATCGAATTTCATGGTTAGTCCTGAAAAAGCATCAATAAAAAGTTATAAAATTTTAATTTAGTCCTGACAAGCTGTTTATTTTCCTTCTATAAATTGCTCCAAAAGTCACGGAAGGGGTTGTCAGAAAAAAAATCCTGGAAACCGTTCCTGGATATGATATTTTTCTTTTTAATATCCGTTGATTTTAATGTGATAGGGCAATTCGCACATTTGTGAGGCGAGATACAAATTGCAGTGGTTGAGCAAAAAACAGTTCCGAGAAAATGGCATTGAGAGAAAAAGTTGCCAATTCTTACACATTATTGGCTGTAATATGACACATAGTCATTTCTTCTGTCCTGTGTTTTAATTACTGTGTGAAATAAACTTGTAGCTTTACCTCTGTGATGTTGTCATTAAGCAAAAGTATATATTTTTTGGCTTGAATCTCGACTTTTTTAACTTGGGAACACCACACCTGGCTTGTTTGGGTTTGGGTTCACATGCGGTTCTCCATATTTGGGGACCAGTAACTGTATTGTGCTTATTTGTTTTTACATCAATAGAGAATTTCAAAGAAATCAGAACAATGGTAGTGATTAGTCTGAACTGGCCCATTCTTCTCTCCAGGGCTAATGGTTTCCTGTGAGTGACCCTTGTCAGTGGCTCAATTGGTTTCCAGGGGTCATGGACAAATGACTGTGCAAACAAAGACATGGTTCATTATCATGCCCATGCAAACAAACGCATGTGCCCGGCATTGCTTAAATTCTTCAGTGTAAACAAAAGTTTTGAGATCAATTATCTCATATAAATTATATGTTCACACATCTGAGTCTTAGGGAGCATGTAGTTTAAGCATCGGACTATCCAAAGATATGAAAAATTGATTAGAGGTTTTCCAACGGTGTTGGCTTCAGATCTTCCACCTTAATGCATATTGTGTTGCTCGGATAATCAACTCTACACAAACATTGCTCGTTTACTTTTCTGTTTCCTCGCTCTGCCCTGCAATTCATTGAAATTTTGTGCTCAGGCAACCTCACTTTAAAATGTGTGTCACTGGTGAAATACAAATAGCCATACAAGTGCTAACGCTTAGGTATGCGCGAAATAATGGATAGCCTACTCAAGCGTTAAACAAACATTCCAACAGGTAAGTTGGCATAACAGTGGTGGGGTAATATACTACGATCAAGATCGGGATATAAATTGAATCATAATTAACATTAAGTTTACTCTGCGTTTTATTAACAGCAACCAAGCAGGAGTATGCTTTTGGTAAATGTAGAAGTGCAAAAGTACATTCTTCTTGTTTTCTAAAATCGGAAGAAAATGAATGGTCCAAAATCGTTTGACGTTTCTGGATTCGTTTCGCTCTACTTCGCGGTATGTGTCCCGTCTTGCTCTTTTCCGTGAAAACTATGAAGCGGCTTTAATAAAGTGAAACGTTTCAACACAAGGATTATTTACCCAACTTGCGAAAGGACATGGTTCAGCGCTTAAGACCCAGACTACAGCGAGTCACGTACATATGTCATATGTTTAACTCTCTCAATGCCACATTTTGGACTTAGTCAACAACTTTTGGTGTAGTGTGTTGCAAGTTATGTAAATTAAGGCGATTTGAAAAACATTTATCCCATCCGGCCTCCAAATTATATACTGAACCCCAATGAAAAGTATCCACATAAAAAAATTAACACATTAATTTTGTAAGTTACTAAGTACTGTGTGTGCATATATGCATGGTTTGGAGCCTACATCAGGGTCATTCAGGACAACTTTTTAACTTTTGCTGGGTTGTTACATAATGCATGTGACTTTTGTGCACCGAATATGGCTTCTGACCACCACTCCTATTGGATGGCTAAAATGACCTGATGTTTTCAGTGGCTTTAAAAAGGGATGTTCAGCCAAGAAAAAAGCCAGTGGTCTCAGGTGTGTTGAGGCGATCATGCCGCGTCTGAGCCAAGGTCAAAGACACCATGCTTTGGGGCTTGCAGAGGGTGGAGTCCCAATCACTCAAATCGCACAAAGAATGGGGTGTACTCGGCGCACCATCCAACGACTAATTGAACGGCAACAAGAAACTGGATCCGTAGATGATCGGCCTAGGCCTGGCCGAGAAAGAGTGACAACACCTGGCCAAGACCGTCACATCCGGCTGATGCACCTGCGAGACCGTTTCCGTACAGCAGGCCAAACAGCCCGTGAGACTCAAGGGGTGAATCACCGTCCTGTCAGTAGTTCTACTGTGGAGAGGCGACTGAGGAGCAGTGGCCTAACAGCCAGAAGACCTTACAGGGGTAGCCTGCTGACCCAACCCAGAAGAGAAAGACGACTGCAGTGGTGTAGAGCACACTCCAGGTGGACTCGCCAGCAGTGGAATACCGTCCTTTTTACTGACGAGTCCCGTTTTTGTGTCAGCAGAGCAGATGGCAGAGAACGTGTGTGGCGCCGGACTGGGGAGAGATATGCAGATGCCTGTGTCCGTCAGGCAGATCGATGGGGTGGACCCTCTGTCATGGTGTGGGCAGGCATCAGCAACCGCTACCGGACACCCCTAGTGGTCATTCAAGGGATCCTCAATGCTAGGCGGTACATTGATGAGGTGCTGGAGCCGCACATGGTCCCATTTATGGAGCAGCATCAAGATCTGGCGATCTTTCAGCAGGACAATGCACGTGCACACTCTGCAAGATTAACAATGAACTTTCTCAATGAGAACAACATCAATGTCATGGAATGGCCAGCGTTCTCACCCGATCTGAGCCCTATTGAACATTTGTGGGATCAGTTAGGCCAAGGTATTCAACGGAGGACACCTAGGCCTACTACCCGAAACCAGCTGATCCAAGCTCTGCAGGAAGAATGGAATAATGTTCCCCAACACAGAATTCAAACCCTGGTCAGAAGTGTGCGCCGCAGATGTATAGCATGTGTTGATGCTCGAGGTGGCCACATCCCATATTGAACAGAAAAATTTGTGTGACTTTCAATTAGGGCAGTTAATGACATTTTTTGCCTGTAAGTGACGTTAATGTCGGTAGAGCGTGACATTATTTTTACGCCAGAAAAGTGAATGCTTTGTTAAGTTCTAAGCACGTCTAGGTATGAAATGTTTCAAATATAAACAATAAAATACTTCAAAATTGGCATGTGGATACTTTTCATTGGGGTTCAGTATACATCACAGAAGCACAAACGTTGGTTCTATTGAACATTTGTTGGGGCTGCACATCTATTTGACACATTATATCAATTATGGAATTTGAATTTATGCTGATTATGGCGCTTCAAAACTGGAAAATTGAAATATATTCAAAACTATTTTTCATAGAGGTGACATTCCAACTTCGATTCATAGGTTTGTGCTGTAGGTACATCCAATGGAACACAAATAAAAGTAGTGAAATTTCTATTTATGCACATCGGGGACACATTAGAATTTTAAAGTTGAATATCGTCTGAACAAGTATAGACAGACCATATGAACACCACTTCATAGGTTTGTGCTGTAGACGCATCAAATGAATAACTAACCTAAATTGTTAAATTTAATTTTATGGCAATTAGGGTCATATGAAGATTTTCAAATTGCATATGTTTAAACCTATTATGGAGACAGGTGCCATTTCCAGTTCAATATCCGTGTTTGTGTGCCTCCTATAGCAGAAAAACAGAACTTGTGGAATTTTAATTTATGCTAAATTCATTGAACTTCCCTTCAATTCACCTCATCTACCACAACATACACGAAATATTGATTCGCCTCTATGCTCTTATGTAACCATTTTGCACACATAATAGATTAGCTCAGGCTATCAGAACCTATCTCCATGACAACCTACCCCATGGTCTAATTAACTGTCTGCTTTGATAGGCCCCTTGTAACGCCACCCGAAGTGCAGCACAAAAGGGACCTTTTAAGATGGGCGGCCTCAATGTGAATGTCAGATTTTTTTGCTGAGGAATAGTGGTCTTCTAAGAGAGGTGGCTTTCGGTTAGAGGATATTTACAATCTGAGGACTACTGTATATATATATATATATATACATACATACATACATACATACATACATACATACATATGTCCTGTGTCAGTGCAGTTTTAGGTATTATGCCGCACTGCCTGGGGCTCTCAGAGCATTCCTTTGATCCCAACAGATCATGCATTAGACTTTATAGAAATCAGTCGATGTAATTCCTTATTACAAATGATACCTTCAAAGCATAATCTTCCTTGTGTGCGTGTGTGTGTGTGTGTGTGTGTGTGTGTGTGTGGATTTGGGGCAAAATATTTGTGGTGTACTCAGAGTTACCTTGCAGAGTTTTCATGAGGTGTCCTCCCTCAAAAATGTTGCTATGGCAGTGAAGTCCTCAGTCTCCATAACGTGTACTGCCATCATACAGTCCCACGTTTGGAAAACTTTGACAACTTGAGTGGGAGTATCAATCATGAGAAAATTATATTCTCCATTGCAAGGTTCAGCAAAGACTCACCATCCCGCTGGTCAACTAAACGGTACATTTATCGATGCAACACTTACAAAGGATTGGTCTCATGTAGTCACAATTACGTGAGGCCTAGATCCATATTAGACCATTATTAACAATGAATGGTTCTCAAAGTCATGGTTGGTTAATGTAGAATAAAATGGGTACGTAAAACGCTCTTTATTCACATGTGTGTGTTTATCTTTGCAACTTTTCAGCTATTGGGCAAATAATACTGCAGAATATTTGCATATAAAAAAGAAGCTTCTATAATTGTCCGATATGAATGCGATGAATTACCGTAAAACAAAGCCATGTTCTAACGCCAACATGACAACAGAAGGTATTCAAATCTTTAGTTGTTCAAACCGATTGGATAATTTATAAGGTAGATGTTTCACTTGATCTTTCATTACATTTTCTTGAAATAATACGTAATCAATTTACGGGTACAGGCTCCATGCATGGTATGGGTACGTATTCGCTGAAGGCCCTTGAATTTATTTTGGCCAATACAGACTATGTCAAATTTCTTCAGAAGAAGGGGACAATAATACTTCCAAGTGTATATAGGTTTGACAGTGACAGGTTAGCTTATGGATTGAAGAGGGTTCGGGCAACGGAATAGAGTAATGACTACTAGGAAGTGGTTATGGACAAAAAGACCAAAAATACAAAATATTTTTCTTACCTGCAGACACTATGATTATCAATAAGATGAGTCCAAATGAATCCATACTGGGACACGAAGGGCACGTCTTGTATAAACGGTAAATATCTTTCCAATTTAAAACTGACTCTTCCAACAAGGAGCGGCTGTGAGTCATGGGATGTTTACCATTGTCCCGGCCTGGGCCACAAGATCTCATTATATTATGAATAGATACCTCGGGTGTTTGTAGGGCACTAGAACTTCAGTTCTAAGGAAAACGGCAATTCTCGGGAAAACGTGTGCTCAGCCTTTCTTAAAAATTATTTTCTTACTTTTGGTTTATTTATAATCTTTGAACGTGCAGCCGATAAGAGCTGCTGCTCTTGCTTCAAGTATTAAAGCCATGAATCGCGTAGATAAAATGCTACAGATATATATATATATATATATATATATATATATATATATATATATATATATGGGGGTTGGTGCGTGGGTGTGGGTGTGGGTGGGTGTGAATCCTGTCATATGTGCAATTCTGCTGAGGACAGAATTTTCCATGGGCATCTGTGATTACTTTATTAATATATTACAAGAAGCACGATATTTTTTTTCCATAAAAATATTGTTACATAAGGCATTAATTAGTACAGTATATGAAATGCATTACGAGAATTTGAAGTATCACTGAAAACGAAACCAAGCAGTTTCTTGCGAAACTAGACATCCGTTTAACTTCAGTTTGTGTTTATCGTTATGATACATACGTGGTTGTTCATGGAATTGTGTGTGGGACTTCCATGTAATAAAGCATGGAATGTCACAAACCGAAAGGCTGGCTTCCAACTTCCCTATGATCCTCTCTTTAATCAACTGCGAGGTCAGCTGCCAGCGATCAGCACATTGGGGCCCGTTGCTTTTCAACGTTTATCGACATACTGTCAGGTAGCTCATTTTAAGGCTCCTGTGAACCTTAATGCCAGACACATTGATCACCATATTCTGTACTTTCTCTTTTAATTTGGAGGAGTCTTTTACACTCACTCAATCAAGCTTGAACTAGTGTTCCTTGTTCACATTCTATACAATGACAGTTGTACATCCAATTCCATAAAAACATCGTACTCATCACACTCCTCGTTAATCTAATGCAAACATTCTCTCTCTCTCTGTCTGTCTGTCTGTCTGTCTGTCTGTCTCTCTCTCTCTCTCTCTCTCTCTCTCTCTCTCTCTCTCTCTCTCTCTCTCTCTCTCTCTCTCTCTCTCTCTCTCTTTCAGCAAGAGAATGCCTTTCCCAAGTCAAAAACTAACTGTTCCATAAATCACTGACGGGCGTACGTCTGGGACCTGTCAGTTCCTCTTCCTAGGTATCTGGCACAAGAACTGATTGTATTATGAATTGATAGATTGCACTCATGTGGTTGGCCACTGAGAACTGAATCTTCAGTAAAGTTCCGGGTTGCTTCATATGTCTTATGCTCTGATTCTTCCCTGCTTTCTTTGGCTGTATCCTGAAGCTTTGAATAAAATATGGGGGGGGGGGGGAAGATTGGTCAGATTTGCCACGGAGGGAGCAAAGAGCTTCACCAAGGGCACTCTAGAGGCATTACAAGCAGCAAACTGGTAATACGATTCACACACACACACACACACACACACACACACACACACACACACACACACACACACACATATACATACATACATACATACATACATACATACATACAAACATACATACATACATATATACATATATATATATATATATATATATATATATATATATATATATATATATATATATATATATATATATATATATAATAATAATAATAATAATAATTTTATTCGGAAAACTACCCCTTTACAGCGGGGGCATCAATGGAACCGGGTTTATTCCATGATGCGTCCAAGTATATTACAATAAGCCGTCTATATTACAAAGTAAAGATTTGTGTGTGGTAGGGCTGTATCTACGTTCAGCATTGAGCCGTACGTGGAACAGCATCCACTTAGCATTTGAAATTTACTTTTTACATGCGCATGCTACCATCAATAGGCTTCTCATAGCTCCATGTATATATACATATATATTGCCCATTTCATTCTTTTGACAAATTAACCTTCCCTGAACACTAATCACACATACATTTTGGATCCTACCTCTTCAAAATACCAAATCGCGAATTCTGCACCCAATGCCAATGGTTTGTAAATGATAAATCAAAAAATAAATAATTTCATTAGGAAAACAACCCCTTTACAACGGGGGCATCGATGGTACAGGGTTTATTCCATGATGCGTCCAAATATCTTACCCATTTAAAGTTTGATTTCAACCGGTGTAAACAATCATCAATATCATAATTTTTGTCCCCCGCGCTAAAATTAGAGATAAAACACTCATTGGGAGAAAACTGTAGAAAGCGTAAGAACAAGTACATCGTGCACTTTTTGTTCAGAATGTAGAAAATAAATGTTTATCATCGTCATATTCACAATGTATAAAATTACAGTACACTTCAAAATAGATGAAACTTATATACAATATAGGAGCTCCATTTAAAATCTATGGAATCTGCACCTTACAGGGAACTGTACAACTCTATTTCTTTACTGTGAGCAGGCACAGTTGAAGATATATATATAATATATATATACATATATATATATATATATATATATATATATATATATATATATATATATATATATACACATTAGCTTATATATCACAGTTAATTTTTAAGAATCTATACAGAAATGTCACAGCCAGCACCTTCAAGAGCTACCATACGGCAACGCCATGCTTCTTTTAGGAATGTTTTACAAGCACCGTCAAATATATCATTAACAGCATGGTCATAGTTGAATGATATTCCAAACAGTAGCGTAAATTTCGTAGTTAAGGAAGAGCTAGTAAAATGGTCCCATATATGGGTAAAACCATGTTCCAACAGGCATTTTTCCAAATTTCGCCAAATCTTAATTCTTAATTCCTTGGAGTGTTCACATGTGAAAGTGAAATGAAATAAATCTTCTATACCTTGATTACATAGTTTACAAATTCCGTTGGACAAATTCCATCACTGTAATGTTTCTTCCAATCATAGACACCCGGTTCTAGCCATAAATTTTAGTCTAGTGCCCTTGAAGCCATTTACCTGGAACATGTATCTCTCGCCATGCGTGGAATACGTAATCAATTTGTAATATGACAAGGAGGACATTTCATCGATATCTTTAAAAAAGTCATATACGTAGTTTTGCGTGGACAACTTACAAAAAGGATAGATCCAGTCACCAGTATCTCTACAATTTACATTATCTAATCCAGCCTCGGACAAGATTGTGGATATCTGTGACATGTATGGCCAGCAAGATTTATGACCGGAGTGAAAATTTGTTTCGAAATCACAAAGTACTCGTTTACACAGCCTGTTTGCTGGAATGTTATACTTTACATGATGATAATATTTTACTCTCTGTTTATTCAAGATGGTTATCAGTGGTTGCCAGCCAAACTCCCCTAGTGTTGCCACCATTGCAGGGGTACCTCTTACTTGTAGAATAGGTCGTGCCACCGTGTACTGGAATGATCTTACAATACTTGTGCTTTCCTTTGTATTGTTAAACCATATTGCAGTGCCATGTGAGAGTGAAGGCATTATTAGGCTTTTCCAGAGACTGTCACCAAATGTTACTATATTTATATTGTCGTGCGATGAGAGAATACTACATATATATCCATTTAAGCGACTAAGTTTTCCTTTCAAGTGTTGCTTTATGTGTGGAGAGTCTTGTAATGACTGGGCAAATATAATACCTAAATATTTATACATAGTGCATTCTTCAAGTAGCAGCGTTCCCAAAAACCATTTCCTTGTCATATCCATTTTTTACCTATTACCATAACTTTTGATTTTGTGTCACTAATTTTCATTCCCCATTTTATAACAAATCAATGTGCAATATTAAGCATTTCCTGTAGTTGTTTATCATCATTTGCCATCAGAACAATGTCATCTGCGTAAAGTAAGTCGGGAGTAGATTCATCATGATAGGTTATTCCTAACCTCTGCTCATTAAGCATAAAGAGTAGATCATTTATGACAATAGAAAATAGCGTGGGTGATAAAATGCATCCTTGTTTCACACCATTAACACTTTCGTACCAATTACTTTCAAAAGTACCAAATATAACTTTGTTTTCCACCTTCTCGTACAATCTATGTACTAATCGCCATGTTTTACCTTGAATTCTACTATTCCACAGTTCGCACATCATCCGATTTCTGTTTACCGTATCAAAAGCTTTGCTGATATCAAGAAATGCTTACCATGCTTTTTTCTTTTCTGTCCTTTCTTAAACTACATAGACCTTTGAGACTAAAGTAGCGATCTTCTTACCTACGACCTTGTCTATATGCACCTTGCAGTTCACCAAAGGTTTCCTGTTCCTCATAGAAAGACATCATTTGTGTTTCAAGCATGGATGCAAACACTTTATATACATTAGAAGTAATTGTAATTCCTCTATTCTGGCTTACCATCTTTATATATTGTTTTAATATTATCCTTATGACCAATCGTCTGGGAAGCTTTCTAGTATTTTACATAGCTTAAATATTTTCGTAAGTGAGTTAACAATTGCCTCACCGCCATGCTTTAAAAATTCGTTTGATATATTATCGATACCACAGGCTTTATCGTTCTTTAGTTTGCTAATGGCATTCCAGGTAGTATTTTCATCTATTACTATATCTGTGAGGCCAGACATGTCTACCTTATCTCCGTCACAAGAAAGATGTTCCATCAAAGTATTGTTAAGGTCTTTATCACCTGTCGGTGACCCAGAATTTCCCGAATTTTTCCAATATGTACCTAATATTTCACTGATTCTCTTCGGATCGTTAATAATTTTGCTTTTGTCATTAGGGTCACGGATTTTTAGGGGATGTCCATTATTTCCATTCAAACGTTTCAGTATTCGCCAATATAAACGTGTGTTTTTCGTTCCTTTTCTAGAATTTAAAGAGATAACTTTTATTTTATTTTGGACTTTAATGGTATTAACTTTTTCGTGATATCTCGCTTTCTACGCAAATATTCTTGCCAAAGATCTTGTAAAATTTCTGGGTCACAAGTATCTTTGCCTGCCCAATACCTGTAGACCCTATTTGCCGTTCTACGATTTTGAATGAGTTTCTTAGTTTCTTTGTCACACACATGCTTTTTATCGTCTTTTATTTCTTTTTTACCGACATATTGTTCACCAACTTCTGTTACAATATGCTTCCATTCTAGCCATGTTTGGTTAATAGGTTGGGAAAGGTCACACTCGAAGTTTGCAAATTTAGCAGATAAAGCTAGTCTGAGAGCACTCCAGTCTTTTACCTCATTGATTTTCCACTTCATAACATTTTTTACCAGGGGGCATTGTTTTTACACTCGAAAGAGTTAAGCAAAACACATCACTGCCTAAGTCATAATCACCAACTTCATCAATGATGACACTGTCTATGTTATATTCCAGACAGGAACTAATAAGTGCATAATCAATAGTGGTCTTCATGCTAGCTCTATGCCACGTATATTTTCCAGTGCATAGGGGAGATTTGTTTGAAACTTTCATATCATCTGTCTCTATCAGTTTTTCTAGCAGGTCGCTATTAAAACTTGCTTTCCCTTCAACACGATACTCTCCTATTTTACCGTTGAAATCTCCCAACAAAATACAGTGGTGACCCTTAGATTGCAATTGGCTGATATTTTCGATCAGTTCATTCATAAGGAAAGAACTATTATCTTTATCTATTCCATCGTTAGGAAAGTAAGTTACCCCGACCATAAAAATATTCTGTCCAGCTTTGACCTTTATCCATAAACGCTCAAACTCATCATTTTTCGAGTCGAAAACATTGTTATCTAGAACTTCAATACTTTTGCTAATTAAGAGACCTAAACCACCTCCTGTCTTTTTCACAGTACTCTTCTTTGCTTTGCCTAACCACATATATATTGAGGATGTATATTCTCAAATATCATGTCATGATCAGATTGGTGGAACGTTTCAACCATTGCATACATAGAAAAGTGTTCTTTTTCCAGTAAATGAGACAGTTCACATCGTTTGGCTAAACCTAAATTTTGCACATTACAGTATGCTAGTCTAATTTTCTTATACACTTTCCTTTACTTACGCTGCTTACCTCGGCGATGGCGTTTTGTCTTATTTCTGGTAGGCTCCCTAGTGCTGGTCTTGGAGGCCCTACCTTCTTTGCCACACCTCTAATATGTACTGTTATACCAACATATCTTCTTTTTATGTCCGAGTCTCCAGCACGTGTCGCACGGTATCTTCTGTCCGTGCTTGCACGTGGAGGAGTTATGGTTTCTTTCACCACAGAAAGTACACTTCGCTGTATTGTTTTGGGACCTTACATCTGTATGGTTTCGTCCTCCTTCATAGCTACCGGTAGCATTGCTCCGTCTGCTGTTCGTCTCCTTTTGTGCATGCTTGCGATTGTGCTTGCCTACATGCTGCCACGCGCCACTTTCAGTAGTCCTAGCACTGTCTGTCCCGTTCCGTGACCACGGACCGTTATTTGACCTTTTCCCCGGTTGTGTGCTTTTGTTTTGGCTGGATTGGCTTGCTGAGGTTCTTACTCCAAGGCACTGGCTACCAAAACTTTCGATCAGCTTTTTCGTGCCAAACTGAGAAAGGTGTAAGCCATCTTTTTGTAAAGCACCTTCATTTATTGTGCCGTCAGCGAGACGAAATTTTGGGTCATTATTGATAAATGTATAGCCATTGTCAATGCACATGGCTGCTAGTCCCGAATTAACTATTTCTGCCATTTCTTGGGCATCGCATTTGTCGACTCGTGGGCACAAGCTTGATACTTTGACATGCTTTGCAACTTGTTTAGCGCCAATTGCCATTAACTTGTAGTCATTGATTATCTTATCAGCATCATTGGACTGGGCACAGTCGTTTGTACCAACTTGTAAGATGACAGTTTCATATTTTCTTGTTTCTTTTGTCAATGCATTATGCACATCATTGACTGGGGCGCCACTCATAGACTTTACTACTGTCTTACTGTCACTGCTTCTGACATCCTTAATGAGAGAGCTCGCAATCACTAAGTTGTCAAAGGATGCTTTGTTGGCCTTAGATTCGAGCTTTTCGTGGGCTTTCTTTAGGCCATCTTTAAGTTCTGCATTTTCGCGCCTAAGCTCTGTGCATTCTGCGGTTTTTGCAGATAGTTGTTTTACAAGATCAGCATTGTTCGTGTTGAGAGATTGGATCTGTGCCTTGAGAGTTTTTAGTTCTTCTATATTATTTGCCTTTACTTGGTTTTCAAGGTTGCTTATTCCCTGTACTATCAGACGCACATGAGTAGGCATTAATCTACAGCCTTTGCAGTTCCACATGGCACTTATTCCCGGCTCTTTTTCACCAATACATGTGTAATGGTGCCAAATCATGCATGTTACACACTGGATCATAGCGTCTTTGTGTTCTCTGTTGTACAAACAGTTCTCAATACAGAGTTTAGGCTCTTCATTGACACCATTTAACGCTAGCATGTTTACTTGATTTGTGTTTATATATATATATATATATATATATATATATATATATATATATATATATATATATATACATATATATATATATATATATGAGTGTGTGTCTGTGTCTATGTATGTAATACCTATAGTACTTCTGTCACAAATTCTACTTATGACAACATTATTCACATGCAATTAAGACTACCCAACTCATTTAAAGCAATCAGTCCGAGCATTCTCTTTATTCTCGATGTGAAAGACATTATGTGCATCTAATATATTAAATGAATGCATGACAAGTAAATGAAATACATCAGGAAACGATATTAACAGTTACATGGTGAAATATTAATCCGCTTGCCTTACTTTCGTGTTTGTTCACAAGCCACAATCAGAAGCCAACCCTCTTTGACATACCAAACAAGAAATGACGCATAAAATGAGAATTCAAGATGGCGGAGAGTGAAGGTCGGGAGAGGAAGCAGCTCCAAATTAGTTAACAAGTTTCTTTTTTGTTTGAAGGTTCTCTTACAACCATTAGTATGTTTTCAAAGGTTCGGACTTACAGTGTACTACATTTTGCTGAAGGTTGCAATTTCTAGGGGCTTAAAGCCCGAGACTATCAACTGTCAAATTAAATGGCGACAACGTGACTTATTACACACACACACACGCACATATATATGTATGTACATAACATCTCTCTCTCTCTCTCTCTCTCTCTCTCTCTATATATATATATATATATATATATATATATATAGTGTTATTTGGATGATGTGCTAATGGCTCGTAATAACCCCTTGAAAATCGTGGTGACGAATTGCAAACCGGAAGTGCAGAAATTGGAACACCCGTGGAGTTGATAAAATTAGTTTGAAAACTTTCAACAAATATTTATGCACATATGATAATTTGTATCATTTGCTCAATTTTTATACTAGCTACGTATCGGGTACCTGAGTACCAAGATAATATGAAGAAGTGAATGCTACAGTTAGACCAATGCGCCACCTTGTTTCGTCGTAATAAGATTATTTGGTATTAGGAAAAAGGGTCATGCCTAACACAAATCCTTCTCACACGTGAGAACACGTTATAACTTTCTAAGAAAGGGAGCATGCCACCAGTGAGACAAAAAGGGTGAGAGCATACTGGAGAAGGAAATACAAAAAGATATGGACGAAACAGATACCGGGCTATCATAGGCATGCCAAAAAGCACAAATAAAAATGTACCAATGTTGCTGTAAATGTGAAGCAGGTCCTATGAAATCAAGCCCAGGTAGAATTCGTATAACGGCACCACTGCCCAGTGACGCAATGTCTAGTGGTGAAGATAAATTGCTGGACATGTAGAAAAAAAGGGTCACATTATCTCGCTCCATATAAAGCGGTTTGTAAAGTAAATGGGGCAACATTTTCAACAGAAGAGTGTAAATTATTTCCAAGTATTCGATATGACGAACATACGAAATAACAGTGCCATACATTTTTGACCGCCCGATTGCAGATAGCAAAAGGGAGAACCTACTGAATCAGTAAATGTTCAATAAGCTGCCCTCTGTCCGTGCTAAGGCTAGCATGAAATACAGATAAGCTCCGATCTCCAACGTTATATGTATATTTTGAACAGGTGGTCTAGCTGCAACTGGTTGTTTTACAATCACTGGGACTAAATATAATGCCCCAGTTTGTTGCCTCTTCAGTTATTCACTAGCAGATGGTTTAACTAAGATAAGCTGTCCGGCTAGAAAGGGTACATATTGGTTAAGGGGTAAGTCAAATTGTTCTTATCTGAACTTGTCCTATACAAATTTTGTAATTATGGTTTGTTTGACAGGTATTCTCTCATTATGAAGCTCTACATTTATAAGCAAAACTTCACGTACTTAGCTAATTTTATCATTTGCCACGTTCATATTTATTCATTATTGTGTGGGTTGTCTTTGTTGAATATTTGGCTTAGACAAGGAGCCGCTACTCAGAGAGACATGTACGGGTATAGGCTCGGAAAAACATATTCTGAGTAGTTACCCGCTGAACACCGTTTAATTTATTCGGGCTAATACAGCCTATGTTAAAATTTTACAGAGGAACGTGTGCAATATGGACAACAGTACTCTCATGTGTATATAGGTTAGACAGGTACAGGTTAGCTTATGGAAAGTAAAGAGTTTGGACTGCGGAATAGAAATATTCAATTTTGCAGGCAGTTAGAGATCAGATATTGCGGGTATAAAGAGGAAGTAATATAATATTCATATTGATATTAGTTGTGGAGCTAATCTAGGACAGCTCAAAAATGATGTACCCACGAGCCAAGTGCTGTTTTAAATAGGGAATTGTTTATACATATATATATATATATATATATATATATATATATATATATATATATATATATATATATATATATATATATATATATATATATATATATATATATATATATAAACATATATATATCGGGTGGTCCATGGGCAGAATTGTCATCCTTAGACCGTCTTGTGGGCAGTTGTTCGGTTTATCGGCAGTTGAAAAATGCCCATAAACCATGTTTGCCTTAAATTCAATGCGCTACCTGGGGGGGTTCAGAAACGTACACATTGGCAAATCTGCCCAGACATTATGGGAAGCTATAAATGCCCAGAAATTGTGGTAAGATTTACTTGGTATATACTGCCCACGGTCCGGTTTTGAGAAGTACAATTGACCTGCAGTAAATGGGCATGACCCATAAACCTGCTGTAGGACCTACTCCATTGTATTTTTTTTGTGGGCAGTATATAATTGCCCATAAACCACCCAAGACATGTATATATATATATATATATATATATATATATATATATATATATATATATATATATATATATATATATATATATATATATATAACGATTCGGATTTAATAGAGAAAAATGCCATCGTCCTACTATCTTGATATCCAATGGAGTTGAAATCATGATTTTGCATGAAATAAATAACACTCCACTAATGCTGGTGTACCCATTAGTACGCTTCTACCATGGTGGCTGTCAATCGCCAGAACATGGGATTTAGGCAGGAAATGAAAAATGGATATGCATGTGTCGTTACGCATGACAAGAAGAACCGTTCTTTTTTCAATATTGACGCTGATGTAAAGATTTAAACTCCAACTGCTCTCATGTACGTTTGTATAAGTTCATTTTTGTATCAAATTGAATGGCTCACAATACCAGCCTTGACAGAACTATGCATACAGTATATACGTCTCTGGCTTTGACAATGCTCTGTGCTCAAGCCAAGCTTCAGATTTGTTTCCGTTTGCACATGTTGGGTATAATATCAGCTAGGTATGAAGCCACACTTAACCCTGAACCTGCCCATGGCCTGACTTGAAACCAGGTTCAACTTTTGTAACGTACATTGTATAGTTAGGCAGGTTCCGGGAGTTGAACCCTGTACCCCTTGCATACAAAGCGAGGACCGTGACCACTTGGCCATGGCGGCTCCTGTGTAATAGAAATCCTATAAGTTTTTTCATGTTTCCTTTCTTATCAAAAATATCTTTGGGGTTTCATGCAGTGCACTCATTACTATACAAGCAAAATGGGTGAATATCTTGGCCATTTGGATAACTTTGAGATAGTGGAAAGGCTTATCAGGAGAGAAGCATCAATACACGAAAGTAGCAACCCCTTTCATGTGTATGATGATACAAGATTTTTATACCGTTTTTGTTTTGCAAAAGATGAAGTGATATAAATTTTTCATGTACTGGAGGAAAACATTCACGTAGCATGGTGAAGACGTTGTCCCTGTCACCTATGATTCAAGTTCTCACAAGACCGCAGGTTTTTTGGAAGTGGTACCTTTCTGAGAAACCATGCTGATTTGTTAAGAGTACAGACCAGTACAATGAACAAAATTGTAACGAAATGCACCATATGTAAAAGGCTTCTTTGCGACAGGACTTTATACCTTCCCCTGACAACCGAGAGATACCAGATACATTGGGGGGGGGGGGGGGGATATGCCATCGTTTGTCTCCCTGGTTTTGCAGGTGCAATATATCGCACGCATATTCCGATATCATATCCCGCTTAGCATCACGCTGAATCATTTCGCAACAGGAAAACGTTTTTTCAACAAACGTTCAAGCCATAGGGGATGCCAACTTACTTATAAGGAATTTGGTATTTCGTTGGCCAGGAAGCACCGATGTCTCCCGCATTATTGATCACAGCAAAATAGCAGCAAGATTTAAACAAGGTGAAATACGGGGCATCTTGCTTAGAGCTGTGGTTATCCCCTAAGGAATTATCTGGTAACGTTTCTTCTCAATCGAAAAACAAGAGCAGAGAGAAGGTTTAATCTTGCCTAAATGTTGCACTAGAGTAAAAGTTGAAAACTTATTTAATGTTTCGATGCGCCGATTTCCATGGTTGGCTCTGAAACTGCGTCTCAAAGTGTAGTACCTAACCAGCCACTGCAGAATGCAAATCAAGGTGGCCCAGAGGCAAAGGCTGATTGTTTGAGTAATGAAGCACACAATTGACTCAATGTATAAAGAGCATGTTTAACTCTTTATTATACAGGTGTATCATCTCCACCAAAAAAAATGACACATAGGAAGCAAGGACCAAAGAGAGTAGGAACGAGAAAGGAATGCTAAAAGATAGACAGATGGAAACAAAGAGAGAAACAAATGATAAAAGAAAAAGTAGAGAAGGAAGGAAGGAAAGAAAGAACGAAGAAAGGAAGAAAGAAAGAACAAAAGAAAGAACGAACGAAAGAAAGAAAGAAAGAAAGAAAGAAAGAAATCATGAAAAAACAAATGAAAGAAAAAAAAGAGAAGAAAGGAAGGAAAGGAAGAACGAAAAAAGAAAGAAAGAAAGAACGAAAGAAAGAACGAAAGAAAGAAAGAACGAAAGAAAGAAAGAAAGAACGAAAGAAAGAAAGAACGATAGAAAGAAAGAAAGAAAGAACGAAAGAAAGAAAGAAAGAAAGAAAGAAAGAAAGAAAGAAAGAAAGAAAGAAAGAAACAAAATAACAAACAAACAAACAAACAAAAGGGAGAAAAGAAATGAATGTGTATACACAAAAAATACTGTTAGCAAATTATGATAAAGAAATTTAACTTCTCGCTGCATGCCTCACTTTACTAACTGAAACCATGAAAAAAGTGTCTAGTGGCGTGCTTGTCACTGACTAATAAACCCAACAGGAAAAATTCAATCAGCCTCACTATCATTATTAGAGAACTATTCACTTTCAGTGGTTGTCAAAATTATACTATGCCCACTTATTCTTTTTGCACTTCAACAGTTCTCCATCACCCAATTTTTCTGTGCAAAATGAAAGTTGTTGGGAAAGGTAGTTTATTGATAAGACGTTGCAGTCAATACAGTAGCCAAGCTAGCCAGATACTACTATTGTACCTGAAAGGGCTGCCATTTACATGTACAACTGTTCAGTGGTGTATTGTCCATCTTTGGAAGCCGACGAATGGAGGGCATGTTAACATGTTACATGTAGTGACGCCTTTAACCATGGTAAAAGGGCCATCAGCTGCTGAACCAGTACTTATTGATGAACTGCATTCAGCGATTTCTGTTTGCAGCTTCCTTTTCTTTAATGTGCCTATTTCTTCTATGATATTAAGAATCTTCTTCTCTTTCTCATGTTCGGTTTTTGGCAAATTCTAGCTGCATCTTGAGAAGTTAAGTTCTTTCTTCATGTTCTGTTTCTGTCATTTCCAGGAGTCTGCTCTTCACTTGTTCTTGGCGCCCCTGCACAACGGGTAGTTTGTGCCCAGCTCCAAGTGTCCATATGGAAGTACTGGCCTTGCTGCTACCCAGACTTGTTGCGGGAGTAGACTTGGTAACAGAAGCACTACATCACATGCAGGATGCCTGACTTGGACTTCCCTGCCTTTTTTCGCTCCTGGTGCACCTATTCGCCCTAGCTGTCGGGAGACGGGGGATTTGTTTAGAAGAAAATAATTTAAAGTATGACAATAGCTCTCCACATTTGCAGGTACAAAGAATGAAGACATGTTTCAGATGTGTGACCTGTTGCATACAGGTACTTGCTTACGTGGTTCAATTGAAACTTCTTTCATAGCATCCATATATGAATAAAAGGTATTGAGCACTTTTAGTTAGAACTTTGTTTACATTAAACGTTTGATACAAGGTCGATTTTTTCTATTGACAAAAATATAAGGTTAACCCTCACCTAATAAAGTATAATGTATGTGTATGCACACACGCTGTTTTCTTGCATCATATCTAACAGTAACAATTGACAGGGTGGATCCAGAAATGTGTACTGGGGGGAGGGGGGCAAGTGTAAAGATAAAGATAAACAGCTTTATTTCAGACTAAAAGTCCATATATACACATCACATACATAAATATATATATATATATATGTTGGTAAAAACATTGACTCAGTTTTTTTCTAGGGAAGGAAGATCTGCGGACCCTACCCCTGAAACCTTTTCAAATTTAACGTGTGTACTGCTGCAATCTGGGCCATATTGGACCAAAAATATAGAAAATCAATCACTGCTTTTCAGAAAAGAAGAAAAGTAAAAAAAAAAAAACATAAATGTTCCTAACGCAATTTCACTCAATGATCCCTTTATTTTCGTCTGCCCTACCTCCTGCTTTTTTCTGCTGTTTCTTTTATTTCTTTCTTTTTTTTCTTCTTTTTATTTTTTCTTTCTTTTTATTTATATATTTTTGTTTGTTTGTTTGTTTGTTTTAATTTTGTTTGTTTGTTTTTCTTTTCTTGCCGAAACTTTAGTTGTTTGGCTTTTTTGGGGGAGGCCGGGGGGGGGGGGGTGTGCTCTGTCGTTGACTCTGTTGCAAGCATTGTTATATTATACCACGCCTTTTTTTTATATCAAGTGGCCATCATTTTTCTTACTTGCGACAATGTCTTTTTCATGTTTAACCAGTTCAAAGAGAGTTTCTTTCTCCAAGAAAGAATAATTTGTTATAGTTGCCATGTTTTCCTCGCCCATTGAGACATGTATGTTGCTTACATTGGCACTGGTCAGTCTGGTCTGTACTAAATATGCATGATCATTTGTATAAAAAAAAAGTGCATAATGGTCACAAACATTATGGCCAATACAACTGAATGGAGAAAAATTAGCAAACATTGGCAATAAATACAGTAGAATATATACAATAACAAAGACTTTTCATTGAAACCTACTCAAGCTGAGATAATGAAAACTGTACTTGAGCAGACCCTGTGCAAACCAGCTGGGTCAAATACAAACTGGGCATCATCCTGAGTTAAACCTGAGATATGACAAGCCTGTTTTTATGAATCAAACTCCAGCTTTAGCCTTGGCCTGAGCCATACATGAGCAACTGGCCAATTGAGTCTCGAGTTTCAACCAGCACATTGAGTTGTGATAGATCTGATAACAGGGAGTTGTAAGTAAATATTGGCTTCAAATGTTTCCAGGCAAAGAATAAAACATGTTTACATCATTTACACTCTACATCGATGAAGTCTTATTTTAAGAGTTGATTAAGTTCTCCAGCATATGGGGAGTGAAAGCTAGTGTGATCATGAGCAAAAGATCAGGACTTGGATCTGTCGTGGCTGACTGCATTCTGGAGTTTGAGTATATTTAAATCAACAAAAAGGAGCTCTGTAATTTCACATATGCACCCCCTAATGCTAAATTGTGGTGATGGGTGACATATACCAAGCCTCAGGACCTGGAAAACTTGCAGATAAAATGATTTTAACTAATTTAGCCAAGGCTCATAACCTGCCCCTCTCAAGCCTGTAATTTCTGGTAGCAAGAATGATTGAGGCCCTTGTGTCTGTATTATGAATGTATGATGAAACATTGTGAGTGGAGTGAGGAGACTTAAACAGACTGGTGTAATCACTCCGAAGTAGGACCTTGCAGTATTACAGAACACTGTAATACCTGCAGTCTATACTTTCTGAGCCAATTGGTCCTGCAGAAAGGCCCAGAGGAAGCAGTGGGTCATGACCTGACACCAACCACTCCCTGAAGCATGAGACCAATGAAGTTTGAGTGTATCACCCAGGCAGCTAGACGTAATGTATCTCAAAATTATATTCTGCTGATTCCGGGATGCCGACATGCACTTGATAAATAGTTTTCAATATTTATCTGTAGCTGCAACAGCCAAACACAACTATATTTTATTTTTCAGGTTTGCATGCTATTCACATGATTCATTTAAGGGGAAGAATGAGTGGATATGTTTTACTGACTGAGGTGTTTGAATAATATATATGTAAATATACACATATAGATAGATAGATAGATAGATAGATAGATAGATAGATAGATAGATAGATAGATAGATAGATAGATAGATAGATAGATAGATAGATAGATAGATAGGTAGATAGATAGATAGATAGATAGATAGATAGATAGATAGATAGATAGATAGATAGATAGATAGATAGATAGAGCCAAGGGATTGAATCCATTTCCAACTGACACCAGCCCACATGGCACAGCTACAGGCTCCAGGATCTCGTCTCTGTATTTCAATGCCATCATGGGCCCAGTGGTAATGTCCAGGGATAACTTATGGTTGAAAAATTTTGCTCCCCAAACCATGAGAAAACCACCACCCAAACTACCATAGTTGTAAACATGCCTAGGATCAAACCTGGTCTTCTTGGCACGCCATATACGTCTCTGCCCATAGTTGAATGTGAGGCAAAAAAAAAAAACGGTAGTCATCAGTGAAACAGACATTATGCCATTGGTCAGTGCTCCAGGATTTGTGTTGACGACACCAGTCCACCCGTGCTTGCTTGTTGTGGTCTGCAATTATTGGAATACAGCTGGGCGACAATGAAACCATGTCTGCAGAATGCCCTGTAGCTCATCACAGGTGGAGATGATCCTCTCTAGATGTGCAACATAGATGAAATTCCACAAAGTCCTGAAGGATTGTGTCATCCTCCTCATCGGTTACTAAAGGACTGCCAGATCTCTTTCTGTCCTTTATGTCTCCAGTTTCTTCTCGATTCTTTAGCAGCCTGCAAACCAGGGACCTTTAAACACCAAATTCATCTCTGCTGTATGCTCCAACCTACTCAGGTGCATAGACCCACGATCTCTCTTGCTGTCCCTCAGATAAAAAGCTGCAATGAGCTATACTGTACACTGGTGTGTGTGTGTGGCTTCTGACAAATATTCTGCCCTGCCCAATGCCTTATAAAGCCTTCTCTGGGAGGCATCAAGGGCAATCCATTGACCAGAAATGTGGTCAACGCACCCTAGTGACATGGGGGGGCAGACTTGATATTGCTTATTACGGTCGTCAAGCAGTGGGTTCACATTTAAGTTCTATGTTCTTAAGTTCTGTGTTGCTTGACTTTTGCTGTTAAGTATATTAGACTCTCATGTGAAAGTACATATTGATTTTCTTTTGGAGTTTTGAATTTTGACCATGGGTGAATCTCAAAGGTCAAACCAACACATGAACTAATCATGAATCCTTTGATTTTTCTTTTAAAAATTATTGATCCAAAAGTGGGTGAGTGAAGCCTACATATTAGAAGCAGATATGGTCTTCAAGAAGGGCCAGTTTAACCCTAAAAGTGCCAACTGCTCAAAAGGAGCTGCTCTCAATTATGGTAAGGACCCTAGATTCATGTTTTTCGCAAAAAGACCTTTCATTCAAATACCATCACGCATCTACTTACATAGAACATAATCATCCAGGTCAACAGCTTTCCTCGACACATTTTGGGTGCAATGCGGCTGAAGCATGCTGAGAAAAGCTGTCCACTAAGGCAAAATGTGGCACTGAAAGAGTTAACAGAGCAGATTGGTTACACTCTTGTCATACAGTCAAGGTCACAGGACGGTTTATAGTCTTGTGCTATTCTCTTTGTACCGAAAGAAAATTATTCCAGCTAACAAATGAACATTGAACATGGTGGTGGCTCCTTAAAAGGGGTAGAATGAGATTCACGGGGTTGATCCTGACCCTTATTTGGGTCATGTGACTTAAGTGGATATAGGGTTTTGAATAGAAGCTGTTCATATAAACTGGCATCTTGTACTGACACCTAACTAGCAGCAAGAAAATGTTCATAAAAAGGTCGGATTCATGTGTTAAGGAAACAATTAAATATAATGAATCGCCCTCAGCTTGGTAGCATACAAAGTTTTTTTGCGGGGAATTTAAATGAAACGATCTTGCTGCTTCCCAGCAGACTCGGGTTTCGTCCTAAAACTATACACATTTGTGTTGGAAATTGAGAAAGTACCCATTTTGGTAAAGCCATGACAGTTATGTAAATCAAAGACGCTTAAAAATAAGAACTGGAAACATAGATTGCATTTCTGCGTTAGAGTAAAATCACCTAGATGTAAGCGGATCAAAATTTACTGGAAAGGAAAAAAAATCAACAAAAGTGCTTGTCATGTACTTATTGTCTTCTACCTCGGACCCCCTAAAATAATGATTAAGGCGGCTTTTTACTGGATTATAATACCTTTGCAACCTCAAGTTGATATTTCGTATATAGAAAAATATCTGTACTCGAAAAAAGTTGGGGAACCAGCGAGAAGAAACTGTAAAAAGGGCAAAAATTGTGCAAGTATTTCTTATTTGTTCTCGGGATGGGGGAAGACAAAGAGCGCCGACAAACCGGCCCCCACACAATCGATGTCACTACAAGATCAGGAGAGAGACTTGTCGCAAAGGAGCCATGATGGATAGTTTTAATTATTTCATGGGCTGAAAACTATAACCATTACATTGGGGACATCAACGTTCGGGGTTATCAGTTGTGTGTCATATTAAAATATCCAGTATGCATAAAAGCATTGCAATTATAAATATATTTATAAATATAGACAAGAAAACTACAACATGGCGTGAGTGCTCAGCGATGCATTGCAATCATGAAAAGATGGTTGACTGGTTGCCAGTCTACCCTTGCGGGCTCTTGGTTCTCTGGGAACCCTAGCCCAAAATCCCACGCTTTCGTTCAAAATTGTGTTGAAATATGGTCAAACAGGTCCTCTGCAAAATACTATGGTCTTAAGCACCGTTACCAAGAAAAATACACAGTTTGTTAAAAATTACTGGAAAGCTTTTGCCATACATCTTTCTCATCATTAACTGCCATCAAATTCTCATGTTCCCGAATTCATTTTGTATGGAATGGTATTAAGTATCGGACACATATAATGGAACAAATCTTCAATATCACCATAACAGAGCTTACATTGCGAACCAGCAATACGCCATCGCTGCAAATTTTCGCTAACCCCCAAACAGCCTGTGCGGGCTTGAAACTTAGGTCGCTAGCCATGAAAAACATTTAAATGAACAAATAATATTTTCCAAACGTCGACCTGTCAGCAGCATAATACTCTCTGTGGGGGCAATGATGTAACATTTTCAAGGCGATTATAGTCTCGTAAACATTTCAAAATAGATCAAGGGAATCGAATCCCATTGGCACAAAAGATAGATAGGAATTTATAAACCCACAGGTGTGAGATAAGCTCAAAACGGGTTAAGACTGGAAAATTGTATGGGGTGGACTGTTTATTCAGATGTGTTTCTGGAATATCATAGAATAGATCCAAGATGAGGGAACCCACATGAAGCTGTTCATAAATAAGATGATACAAATTGAGATGTTCTCTGGAATGTTCCTTGATAAGTGAGGATGAAAATTTGGGAATTTTATCTCCTTATCTCATCTTGTGTGAAGAGAAGATAATAAAACGGGACGACCGTCATTATTGACCAAGAGATAATAATGGTTCCTGACAGATTTATCTTCTTCAAATGATTACGCAATACAATTTATTCTTTGCAGGTGTTTTGGAAATTTCCTGGAAAAAAATTATGTGGTTTGTAAGAATAGTTAAGAAAAAAATCTCGATGAGTCTGGAAAATTTACAAAGGTAGTGTGTGCAAACGTTGGACCTCAAAAATCTAGAAAGTAGGTGGGCTTCACCTCGCTTTTTATCTGCTCTGCAACATATTGTGAGTGAAAAGACAACCCAGAAAGTTCTCCTGAGAAGGTGACAACATATAGAACTACATGGTGAACACAGTGTAGAGACTATCCTTCAAAAATATTTTCAGTATGTACCCTAGCAAATGAAATTGTCGCCAGTACAGCGACAAGATAGCACAGGTACAACCCTATTTACATATAATCAGCAGCTACCGGTAGGATACCCGCATGTGTGACTTTGCCGTCCAACTGGTAATTTGCGGTATACATTCACTGTGTCACTCCCAGAGCCACGCAACTTTTTTCAAATCATAACGGTTATATTCTACCCTGGAGCTGTAACAGCTCCATGTTTTGACTTAAAAAGAACAGTAAAAAAGAAATAGCCGGCAGCAGGTCATTACGTGAGAAGACGATAGTAATGTCACCAGAACGATTAGAACCTTTTTTTTATGCTGGTGTTTTTCAGTACCAGTATAGGATTTTGATTGATTCATAGACTCTCTTTTCATGTATTCTGATGACTCACCTATCAGGACCCACCGGGCACTCTCCCTGGCTATTACTACAAGTTGTTTTCAGAGTTTAGGAGCTCATGAAATTGGTGAAACTAAACTTTTTGAAACCCTCACCATTAAATTTCGTCTTCTTTGTTAACTAAAGGCACAAAAGGAGATTCAAGTTGGCAGCCCCCTCGGCCGGGATACTTATATGTGTTCTTGTCCTGCTGTTATCTGGTGGACACTTTGCACAGTCCAACCAAGTGACAGACTTTTACAGTCAAGTGGATCCCTTTGGAGCAGCACTAATTAGTAGCGTTAGCCAGCCGCCAAGGATGGGCACCAGGTGGTTCTTTGTTCACAATGAGAACATGGCTTGTGCTGTATTATATATATTTATTATGGAATAATGGGCATGATAATCTTTGATTATCAAGATAGAACATCCACCTGGTGCATTGTCTGTGGTCTATATAAGTACAAGTTCCGTTCATTTGATATACAACAGAATAATGTCATGTTTTATGGCTGAGAGTGTAAATTAATTTGTTAACACTACTATCGGTACTGTCCTATAGGGAGGCTAAGGGTATGCGTTGTTGCAATGCAATATTATGCGATGCATAGTCTGTTATGACAGGTGGACTCTGTAGCCAGCACAAGGTATACATGTGTGTATATAGCTGAGTGAATTCTCCAAATGTCAAGTGGTATTGATAAAATGCCACCTCTTTCAAAAGCCTCTCATTGACCACATAAGACAGGTACTACTACAATAAAATATACACACACTATCTACCATACACGACCTGCCTCTCTTGCCCTGCTCCAATTCTTGTTACTGTACATGCTATGAGAAATCATAGTTTTTAAATGCAATGGCCCCTGTTTTAAGCGACCTAGCCTAGTGTAGGTCAAAATGTGGTCTCACAAAACAGGTGGGCTTTCATTAAAGACACAATAACATGGAAAAGATAGCACAGTTTTCTAAGAGAGCAGTGTTTATAAGATATGTGGTCTCTCATTGGAGGGTTCTCCCAAGACAGGTACTACTGTCCAGTAAAGTGGTCTTTCAAGAGACGGTGGTCTCTCAAGACAGGGACCACTGTGTTATCTTATGTGGCAGTTGAGGACAAAACTCAAAACAGAATTAACTGCACATTATACAATATCTGTCTCAACAATAGTCATGAGAAACTATCCTTTCTTTAGATAGTAATTTGTGAATCTCAAAAATTCCATTCTTTTCATGTTTTGGTTGCCTAGAGATCACTTGTCTTACAAAACCACCTGAATCTGGTACTACGGTTTCTAAAGGCATAGACTACATCTTTATAATATCTGTGATAAGAAACCTCCCACTCCTGAAGCACCACTTTAACGAATCCCAAATACTCGTTTCACCATGTAAATTTACTTGTCATGGGAGACCACCTTTCTGATGGAACGACTGAACTTGGCAGTTTGAGTAATCTCTCAAGGCAGAGATTGTTGTATAATAACATTCGCGATAAGAAAACATCCCTTTTTTGAGGGAGCACTTTGCCAAATCCCAAATTCTCTTCTTAACATGATAATTTACCTGTCATGAGAGACCACCTATGATTCAAAGACCACTTTTGTCCTGGTAATGCGGGTTGTAACACCAGCAAGGATTAGTGCACTAAGGTGTCTGTTTTATGGAATAAAATTCAATATTTTGCAGATGGGACATTACCTCCAAGAAAAGTTGTTTTTTTCCTTTCCCCAGTGTATTGCTGTTGGGGAAAATGCATAATTAGGTGCTTTATGATCCCAAAACAACTTTTTGTACCTAATTAATGTGATGTCGTAATCATTGTTAAGGCATGGACTGCTGTCACATGATTCTTCTTGTAAAAGTGCTGCCACCAGTTGTGACTCACGCTATTGTCATGGTGTTTTAAGTGGCCATAGTTACAGACAGGAAGCTTTGAAGTCAACTTTTTCACAACCAGATTCTTCCGGTAGAAAGAAAACACGGTCACATGAGAGAAATACAGAGTGGGTTATTTCACCACAAGCATATTATTTGACATTATTATTGTGTATCGGCGCGGATATCCAACTAAATTACAGCCCAAGACAGCCTACATCTCCATGTGCATATGTGAGAAAAGAGTATGGAAAAATCTCCGAGCCATACTATGTGGTAACTGCAATTTATGAGAACATCGTCAATGTTCTAACCTGACTTTATTGGAGCTGGGAACTTTATGGAACAGTCATGCTCAATGGTTTTGTGATCATTTTACTATTCCGCCATTCAATTTCAACGATCCATTCTTCAGTACAAGTTCTGAAACCGAAAGCTTGGATGCTTCCTGCAATTCAACTGATCTCCCTTTTGACATGAATACTGATGATAATCAAAGGCCAGTCAAGAACCCACCTGTTTAAAACATAAAAAAGTCAAATTCGGAACCTTATAGAATTATCTACATCGGAGCTGGCTGATACATTAAGCAAAAACCTATATCCCAGTGAAAGTGACATGTTTGAGTGTTTTAAAACAAAATGGCTTCATTTTATTCATTTTAATATTAGCAGTCTTATTCCTAAAACAGATCAGAATAAGCTGTTGGCAGAACAAACAAGTGCTCCTGTAATTGCAATAACTGGGTCTTGGCTAGATGACTTAGTCCCGGACAGTGAGGTCAATATTTGTGGATATAACATCGAGAGAATAGATCAAAACAGAAAAGGTGGAGGGGTGTGTCTATATAGAAAAAACACTCTGGCTTATAATAGAAGAAATAATCAATACCAGGAGCAGATGGAGACTGTGTTTGTGGGCATTATGCTCTACAAAACCAAACCTATATTATTAGGGATATGTTAGGGGCCCACTACGAGGACAGTTTTTTAATCCATAAAATGGAGGATTTTTCTTTATTCTACCAAAACAGGAGTATTATCTTTTGAGAGACTTTAACACCGATGTTCATGTGAACGGATCTGAAGACACTCTGCAGAAAACGTTTAAAACAGCTTAATATATTTGATTTAGAACACATTATTTCATATAATACGATAATTACTCCAACCTGTGCTAGTTTTTTAAATGTTATTATTGTGTCTGACCACGATAATGTAGTGGATTATAGAGTAATCCCATTAATTGTGTGTGATCATTTAATGACGTATAACTCGAGTAAATGTCACTTCTTTTTAATAAACACAAAGTTTGTCAAATTCAAACAATCAAATATTACTCTAACGAAGCACTATGTAACTTTCTAGATCAACAAAAGTCGTCTAATGTGCTTGTTTGCGAGGAAGCAAATGAAGCATGGGGGGTATTTATGGTTGTAATAGACACTGTTGCACCTATAAAACAAATAAATCTGAAACAGGAGTGAAATAAGGTTCAACGGAAAAATCTTAGAATTAAAGAGCAAGAATTAAAGACCAAAAGAGACAAGGCGTTCTTTTCGTGTAGAAAACGTGGCGAATTCGAATGGTATGAGAAATATAAAAAGCTCAGAAACAAGGCCCGAAGAGTAATTACCAAAGCCAAAAAGAATTATATATGTAATGAGATTGATGAAAATAGTATGTTACCAAAAAAAGTTTCGGACATCTTTAGGTTTCGCAGGAAAACATAAAGGTGAAACAACAGTAATGTGGCTACAAGTGGAACATGGGGCAAAAATCTGTTTTGAAATAGCCTCGTGGCATTTAGGCACAGCCATTCTTTTTTGCACTGTTGCTTCCGAACTTGTAGAAAAACTACCTTTCAGGGTATTGGATGAATCTGAAGTTAGTTAATTGTACTGACTGCAAGCTATAGAGACTGTTATAAATTTCGGTTCATGTAAAAGAAATACAACATTTTTGGAAAGGTTAAATACATCTAAGTAAACGGTCTGTGACAACACAAGTGCATGATTTTTGAAGCTTGGTTCGATTTTTAGTGCTAAACCACTTTGTCACATCATAAATGTCCCTCGTGTTTTCCTAGTGAAGTGAAACAGGCCAAGTTACAAAAAAAGGAACTATAAACCGGTGTCAAGCTTAACAGTGGGGTCAAAAATATTAGAAAAATTGCCTTTAATCAATTCAATCAGTATTTGATTGAGAAAAAATATTGTGTATGAATTGCAATCTGGGTTTTAGGACTCCCGCTCAACTGACTCTGCGGTAATTCATATGGTGGATACCATAAGATTCAATATGGATAAAGTCTTATACACAGGAGTGGTAATTTTAGATCTTCAAAAGGCATTTGACACCGTCAACCACCAAATATTGTTACAAAAGAAAAAAAGTATCGGTATCAATGACCAATCTGTTAAATGGTTCGATTAATATTCATCGAATTACAAACAATTCGTTAAAATTGATGGAACACAGTCAAGTCCAATGGAAATTAACTGCGCTGTAACCGAAGGGGCCATATTGGGGCCGCTGCTGCTCAATCTATACTTATATGGCATGGAGGCAGCATTAGCATGTGATTTGTTCCTATAACCAGATGATTCGGTCTTGGGTTTTGCAGGGAGAGATGTACGAGGAATAAAAAAAAAGAAAGAAACAAGTCATGAACTTGGTAAAATTAAGAAATGGTTGGAAAATAAATAAATGATCTTTACATTAAGGCAAGGCCGAGAGTAATCTCTCTGGTATAAAGAACAAATTGAAATTCACTTCAAAATTGAATATAGAATGTAATGGTCAGATGGTGAGGTTATGGACTCCAAAACAGAAATCTAATATCCAGGGATGATACTGAATCAAAACAAGAGTAGAAAATCAATGGGCATGTCCGTTATTGAAACCAGAGCCATGCCCGGGGGCATAATGTCTCGCCAGCATAACTCATGCCACTCCGAAGTTTGTCTACAATGCTCTTTCAAACATGGTGTAATCAATGAAGTGTGACTGGAATCGTGCAAATCTGTACTGATCATGACTATCAATCATTTGCCCGCGTATGAAAACCATACCCAGTGAAGTTAGTGAAATAATACCACTCCGATGCTGTACTATAATGTTCCTTCGAGCATGATATAACCAATGAGGTATAACAGTGATGGTACAAATTTGCTGTGACCATAACTATCAATCATTCATCCAACTATGAAAGCCTTGCCCAGTGTAATTAGTGAAGTAATACCACTCCTACGTTTTCTGTTGAAGGACGGACTGGCGAACGGACGTAACCAATGAAGTATGACAGTGATTGTGCAAATCTGTAGTGATCATCACTATCAATCATTTTCCAAACTATGAAAGCCCTACCCAGTGTAGTTAGTAAAGTAATTCACCTCCGCGTTTTCCTGCAATGCTCATTCAAGCATGATGTATCCAATGAAGTATGACAGTGACGGTACAAATCTGCAGTGACCACGATTATCAATCATTTACCCAAGTATGAAAGCTCTGCCCCGTGCAGCTAGTAAAATATTGCCACCCCGAAGATTTTTGTTGATGGACGGAAGGACTGACGGACGAACGGACGGACGTCCGGAACGACAGTGCTTAGTCTCGCCAATAGCTTATGCTGGGAAGGCAAAAATAAACCAAGGTTTGAAATTTTTTGTATGAAAAAAAAAGTTTTTGAAACTGTTTTGCTTTTTTGACACATTTATAATTTTCTTTAACATATAATTATCTTTTTTATAAATCTGTTCATGTTTGTTTTACATATTAAATATGTCTGTGGCGCTTAAAGATTACTCTTGACTTTTAGTCATTGGTTTTATCATCTATGTCAGTATTATGAGAGCTCCACTGTGCAAATGAGCGTTGACAAACATCAGGCCTTCTGGTGCTCCTATTTCACTGATACATGGTTCAGGATTTTAGAAATTCGGTGCTGGATTTTAAGGTGGTCTCGCATCCGTGATATGACGTTTTGTAGTCTATTTTGATTTTATACCATAATCTATGCATTCAACCTTGTATATTGTACGTGAATTGAATGACAGCAATCAATCAATCAATAAAAAACATAGATAATTAAGTCAAGACATCATGTATGCAGCAGCTCCTAAGCATCTGACGATGTTGGCTAAAAGTATATCTAACATTTATAATACAGCACGAACTGTGATGAGTATAATGTGTCACTTCAAAATTACGTTTCCCCTCCGTGTCGTGTCAGTAACATCCCTTAAATTTTGCTCAACGACGCTGCAAACTTCTCCGGTCGTTGATCGAAGATCGCAGTACACTGTAGCGCAGGGAAACAAATGGCATACCCGGAGGGTATACCTGTCTCTTTTTGACCAGCATTTCGTCAAATATGAACATATTGACACCAATTTTTCAGCGCAGGCTACCTGTTGTGCTTGCTACTCGATCGACAATTTATTTTACATTCGGTCGATACAGAAGTACATCCTCTCTAAATCTTTGTTTACAACTGAGTCAGCGATAATAGGCACCATCTAGGTATAAATGAGGGACCGCTTCAAAATCTCAAAAGTCATAGTAAAAAATGGCGGGGGGGGGGGGGTGTATTTCAGAAATCAGAACCATCACAGTAAAATAATTTATATCACAGATACAAGAGTAATATTCTTACGAATTTTTATCTTCATTTTATCAAGGACCCTCTAATAACAGGACAAGGTGCGGGCCAATTGTTGGTAATTTGAAAGGATTATACATCGATAAGGCTAACGAGGTTTTTGAAGAACAAAGAGAAAGCTCGTTAGGCGATGTGTCAGGCGCGATCACCGATTAGGCAGCGGCTAATGCTGTCTACAATATACACACGGTCTCAGCGTGGGTACCATCCACAACTTGGGCACAGAATTCATCGGAACTAGAAGTGAACCAACACATGCGCAGATAAATTCACTCTTCGGGATCAACCAATGGAAATGCGCGACGCATTTAAACTTCGGCGGGAGACGTTCACCTTCACATTGATACCAACCACGACATGTTGAACAAATATGCGACGATTTGGTATATTTTACAGCATATTTCCGGTAAGATTATATATTTTTTGAAGCACAAACATCATCAAAGTTATATTTGTTCCGAATACCGGTCCCCCATATACTTTAGATGTCGCAGTGTGCAAATAGTTTCTCTGTACAGGGATACTGATTTCATGGCGGACCGATGTTCGGGTAGACGCGAATTTGACCTTTCCTCACATGCTCGACAGTGAAAATTGTAATTGACATGTTTGTCCAGTCGTTTCTTAACATGGCTCAGCTTTATTTCAATGGAGATAGCGAGGTTTGGAACCCCCTCTGTGTTACTTTTATAGGAGTGAGGTTATCAGGATAAAATAAGCAAAGAAATGCCCATTTGATTTTGAACGTCGCAAATTTGGCCCAAAGGTTACCATTACTTATACTGAATAAGTATGCGATATTCAGAGGTCTGATCAAACCAGCCAATAATTAAAGGGTTGTGTGGTAACAGCAACCATATATCACGTGCATAGACTGAGGCCTGGCATAAAATAGTTCCCACAACAAAAATGATTGTTTTTGGTAGCATGGTTTTTAAAAAAATCACCAAGCAGGGTTTTCTTTTTTTAAGGGGGTATTACCATGTAGGTGAATGTCAAAGTATCATGAGGGATTAAGGGCATATTTTTGTCATGCCTTTCAGAACAAACAATTTCAAATGTTGGAAATACACCGTTTCTTGATAAGTCATGCACGTGCTCAGCTAAAAAAGTCTCTACTTGTGATACAAGCAAGAAATTTACATGATGGGTGTCAAAGTATCATGGGGGATTTAAACGCATACTTATGTTATGTATGTTTGTTCTCAGCAAAAAAATGGATGTCACAGCATGTGATACAACCAACCAATTTACTTGACGAGGGAGCTCACTTTTTTATTTGACCCAACAGGCTCATCCACTATTAGTTGATGTAGTTTTATGGCTGTGAGAGAACTATTTTGCATTTGTATGTATCTAGTTCGTGTGTTTATGTAGTTCATCTTGTTTTTCTGCGAAGTCCATGGTGAAAAAAAAATATGTTTCCATTCTCATCTTTTTTCTCTCTTTGGTATTTTGGCGTTGATGTTTACATGCGTTTTCTTTTTTTCAGAATAATGGACAAGCTTGAAGGAGTATATACATTATGTGCAAGGAAGAGAGCTGCACCAGCCAAAGATAGATTCATGTTGTGGTTTGTGAAAAGAAAATCATGTATGTTGTATTCACGTCAATGATCTCCAAACATGGGTCCATTTGGTTGAATTTAGAATCTGTTTGCCCATAGTTATGGTCTTCTAGTCAGTGCTGTTTGTGTAATTTTATTTTTAGTAGCCAAACTGCTAAAAAATAACCTGTTTTAAATAATTGGACACTTATAACTAGCAGCAAAAAGTCCCTCTATAGAGGGTCCTTCCTAGCAAAGGTCATATAACAGCAGCTTTTCATGTATGTATTTTCATGTTTCATGACAAAGACTTAATTTATGATGATATTTGCTTTCAGGTTTGATAGTAAACCAGGCTCATCCTTTTACGCCATTGTTAGTGTATCCGCCATACAAGTTGTGTTTAATCAAGTCCAAACAACTACTCGACAACAAGAAGGGTGGAAATCTCAACTGGCATATCCCAGAATTCAACTGTGGAGATGGTGTTGTACTCCCAGACCAGAGCCTGGATTCATCAAGTGGTCAACTACAAATACATTTTGGGAGGATCCATGTTTCCCTTTTCAAAGTGGCCACACAATATGGGTTTACAGACTGTTTTGAGCGAGGCCTCGCTGCATTTGTGATATTTAGTGATGGAAATACTGCATTTCCAGTCCTGGTGAATACCGACTTCACACGGGAAGCCTCATACTATGACATTAAAACACCTGCAGACAGTCAAAGTTTTGTCATCGGCTACTATTTGCAGGGGCAATGACACCTTTCGCAGTGTCATTGAAAACATGCGAGTCTGCCAATACATTTATAATATTGGCGCAAGATAAATCCCAGCTTGCATATGTTGACAAAAATGGATTTGTCCATAGTGCACAGTGCCAGGTATTGATTTGTCGCGAAAACCATTCATTGTGCAATGGCTGTGCAAATGAAAGGAGCAATGAAGCTTATTTGAAGAAGAAAAAGAGGATATATTCTTCTGTGGACAGGTAACTGCATCCTCTAGGGTTCCATTTTCACTATTGCAACCACACAAAAACTGCACAGCTCCACACCTCATATTATTGGATTTTGTAATCAACAACGTTAGTGCACACATGCATGTATTAGATAAAAGTATCACATCTAGCAAACATACCATAACCCACATAGATATTTTTTGACATTTACAAAATACATATTTCTTAAATGTACACAACTAGGACGCCAGTCTATTGTATATATATATATATATATATATATATATATATATATATATATATATATATATATATATATATATATACATATATATATATAAAAATATATATATATATGTATATATATATATGTATATATACATATGACGCTTAATGTGACTATCACCGAGAGAACGTAAGGGACATAAATTGGTATGATGTTTGCTTTTGTTCTTCTTTTTCTTTTCCACTGTCACTTCCTCCTTCTCCGCTGTGACCACTTTCCTTTCCTTCACCTTTGTCACCAGAAACCCGTAATTTTTTCCACCTCTGCTGCCTGACCTTCTGGTTCCCGAAAAACCCTCTATCACTCTCTTTGCAGGCCGACTTACGCTACCAGTAATTGGTCTCAGCACCCCAACAACTAGCTTATCCTCCTCCTCTGAACTCCAGATCGCAATAGCATTTTGTCTGACTTGATTTGCTTTCCATTGGAACGCTCACTTGATACTTCCCAAGCCCTGCTTTTGGCCAAACTTGTGTGTTTTTTTAAATTTTAGCTGCACTTTGCGCATGTTTGGACAAACAATATGCAGTCTTCACTTACTCCATGCCAGGAGAAGCTCCTTCTAAGTGACTCTAACGTCTCACTCTCACCAAGATGACCAGAAAACTGGACATCATGGCAAAACTTGAGCACTTCCTGTCTGAGGGACTACCAAGCACCTTCGGGGTAGAATATTCTCCCAAATATAATATAACCCCCCTCTTGTAATGGTAGCTGGGATTTGCAGGACCACATATGCTTGACCACCAGATTACTGAGCCAAAGGTGATTTTCAGGTGGATTTGTAACCAACTCCAGCCAATTAATTATCATCCGTGTTACTAATAGCAATAGGAACAACATCATTTACTTCATCTTCAAAACGTTCCCATTGGCTGTGGATTTTTTGACAGAAGCGACATCCACCACATGGTAAATCTTGGAGTTTAAACTCCTGCTACATAACAGTCAGAGGTGTTATCCATAACTGGTACTCGAGACAGTTTATCAGCATTTATATTGAGTACACCTTTTCTGTGTATAATCTGCATGTCAAGTTCCTCTATCCACCTAGCTAATTGTCCCCCGATGTTCCTGAGCCTCATTAGCCAGGCTAAACTGTTGTGGTCAGTACAAACAATAACCCAGCAAATAGTCCCTGTACTGCCTTGTAAATCTGACTACCGCAAGACGTTCCTTGAGAGTAGTACAGTACTTTCTTTGTGAAGGAATAGACTAAAACTACCATAAGCTATGTCTTTCTCTACCCCATTCTGTAATTGCAATAAATCGGCTCTTATGGCGCTATCCAAAGAATCAGTGCAAATAGATCATCATCAGTAGGAAAGACCTAATACTGGGGCAGAGGAGAGAGCCTCTTTAAGTTTTTCAAATGCTTCCTGACATTCTGCTGTTCATGTAAATGCACACCTTGAACCTCTCAGTTCATACAACTTTGCAGCTTTATGAGCAAACATTTTCCGATGTGCTCTCTTTGGTAATTTGTGAATCCTAGAAATGATTCCACCTGCTTTACATTAGTTGGTACCGGCCAATCTGTTACCACAGGCATTTTATCAGGATCCATAGAGATTCCCTCTGCAGATACATGACGACCTAGAAATTTTATTTTTCCCTGGAGAACTGGCATTTTCTTGGCCTCAATTTTAGGTATGTCTCCTAAGTCTATCAAAGACCAATTTTAGATTTTTAGATTATCTGTGATTGTTTTTGCTACCAAAATTACGTCATCTACAAAAGCTAGAGCTTCACTCCCTAACAACCCTTTAAGCACCAAATTCATCACTCTCATGAAAGTCGCAGGCGTGTTACATAACCCAAATGGTGTTCTATGATATTCATATAATCTGTACTTAGTCTAAAAGGCTGATTTTGGTCTGTCACTGTCCTCAACCTCAACCTGGTGATACCTAAAACCAAATCTAACCAACGATAAAAACACTACCCCTCAAGGTGTCTAAACACTCCTCTATTAGAGGAAGAGGGTAGGAATCTTTTACTCTCACCTGATTTAACTAACGATAATCAACACACCATCTTACAGAACTACAGGATTGTATGATACCTAAATCTAACATGCTATTTAAATGATGTTCCTCTTCATCTGCAAAACCTAAAGAAACTTGCCTCATCCTCTGTTTAATTGGTGCAGCATCTCCAGTATCAATTTTGTGTTTCAACTCCGAGTTACAACCCAAGTCTAAATCATGTGTGGCAAAAACATCTTGATATTTGATCAATAAATTTGCTATTTTCACCTTTTGATTTGAATCTAGATGCTCACAAGATGTTTCAAACAGCTTCTATATATTTTCAGGGACTTCTACCCATGCCCTGTCCTTCTGACTATCCATACCACCCTCATATTTTGTGGCTTTCACTTCAACATCTTCAGTATCTTCTCTTGAACACATATTTTGAGGTAACAGTTCTACATCAATTACATGCATCCCACTCCCAGAAGATAACCTGGCTTAACAGTGATGTGCTGATCCATTAGGTTTAGTGCAGTTGCCACTGAATTCCCTCCATTTACTATCATGGCTGGAACCAACAATTCTTTTTGACCTTTCACTGGTGTCGCTGCATAATCAGAACCATCTGAATCTTCCACACAAACCTTCGTGAACATCTTTGTATTTGGAGGGACAACCAGTCTTTTCAATATGGTAACTCTGGAAACTGACTGCCTTTCTGTACCCTTGCCACACAACTTTGCAGGTACTATTTGATCCCCTGTTGTCACCACTAAATTCTTCAGGTCAACAATGCAGTCATTTGCTAGATAAGAAATCCATCCCAAGAATCGCACATTCTGTGATTGGGGCTACATTGATATCCCAATGAAATATATTCTTTCCCACTGCTAAATTCACATTTGTCACCCTAGTTGCTGACATGCTGCCTTCTTTAGCAGCTCCCTTCAACATCACCTTATCTCCCCCACTTACTTCTATACCCACTTTTTGAGAAAAGCCCTGACTGAACACTGTGACATGGGCTGCTGTATCAACCATAGCATCCACTTCCTGCCCCTCTGCTTTTATTGAAACTGCTAAATTGTAACCTTTGCAACTCCTTTCAAAAGAAACCTCCCTAATTGTCAACTCCTTTGAAGACTGTCTATTTACACATGTACTGCCTTTTACAATATACACACCCTGGTCCTCAATCTGTGGCTGAGCTTAGACCAGCCTCATCAGCCTCTATTCTTTTGAAATTTTGGATTTTGGAGACTGAAGCTTCACCAACTTGTTTGGGGTCCTAATGGGAGATCTGGTGGGGGGATCTACCAGGGGATCTTGAGGGACACTTTGTGGCAAAATGTCCTACTCTGTTGCACTTTAAGCAAACTTCCCTGGACACTCGGGGGGGGGGGGTGCTCAACAAATTTCCCTTAATGCTCTTGTCTGAGGCAGTACAATGACTGCAGTTTTCCTGCTTTGAGGTTAGCTCTTTACTATCCAAAAGTTTTTGGGAAGTACCAGCAAAAATCTTCATACTATCTTCCATTTCCTTTACAACAACCAAAGAAATCCATTCCACTAAAGGTTTCTTGGTAAAGACAACTTCAGTGGCCATGACTATATATTTTTCATCTGAGTCCTCAGCAAACGATACTGCTTTAACCCCTTTCTTTGCATGGCCAAATAACATTTCATAGTTCTGGGTATGAACTTTCATCAAATGTAATGCTTCATTCAGTTCTTTAGGTTCTTTATTCAATACTTGATGACTAACCCTCTGATGAGTACACCCCAGGAGAAATGACTCCATGGCCATTGAGTCTAAAATGCCTCTAGACTTTCCAGAACTATCAAGGAAGCAATCTAGGGCCAACTTTTGAGCTCGCTCAGCAAATTAATCTAATCCTTCCTGATGTTTCTGCTTTAACTCATGAAGCTGCCTCCTAACACTGGCTGGTGGATCTTTCCTCCCAAATTGCGTGTCCATCCTGTCTTTCAAACTTATATAATCCCCCTAACCTCCTCATCAAGACTACTATAGAAACCAAGGGCTTTGTCCTTCAGGGAGTCCACCAATCTCCCCAATTTGTTTTCCTCTTTCCAATTAAATCTCTGGGCCAGTTTCTCGAATCTTAATTTTAGGATCCTAAATTCTGATCCCCTGCGAAATGCGACATTTTGGATAAGGGTGGACTTTGATTTTCCCTTGACCTTGTCCACAACCTTGCTCATGTCTATCAGTATAATCTCAGGCAATTCCTGGTACTTCCGCTGCCAATATTTCCTGTCAACCACTACCTGTTGCGATAGATGTCCTATACTGATGTAACACTGAAGAAGTGTGGGTTATTCCTGGGGGCGAATACATAGGCTGTTGCATTATTTTCATATGTCACCCTGGAGGTGGCATACCAGCTTGCAACATACCTGCATGTCCAACTGGAGGTGTCCGGCTGGGGTGATAATTCATACTCCCCAGCTGTGCTTGATTACTGGCAAAGTAATTCCCTACACTGCTTAATGGAACTTGTGATGCCATATAATTATTCTGAGATAACCCTGGGAGAAACAGATGGCATGTGCATACTGCAGGCAGGCAGCCCTAATGCCTGGGATGGTAAATGCATACGAACTTCCACTTGTGTAGAAAAAAATGGTAATACCTGAATAACACTTATAGGGGGTGTGATGGTGAAGATATGCTCATGTTCCCTGTAGTAGTAACTGGTTGTAAACAGTGGTTGCTGAGTTGACGAAACACTCATAGTTACACCACTCTCCACATCTGTAAGATTTACTTCTGGTGGGATACTTCTGAAGTAGGCACTTGTTCCCTTTTGATTTCTATATACCTTACCCAGAGCTGCATTCAAAATGGTGCAAAGTTCCTGTGCAAATGGTATTTGTTCTTTGTCCTCAGTAGTCTCTCCTGTACTATGTTTACTTCTCCTACTTGGGCTACTTAATGTTTGAACTGTTTATATTATGTCCTGCTGTTTGGTCACCACTTGTTATATTTGTGTCTGCAAAGTATCAAATCTCAGCATGAGCCTCTAAGGCTCTTGCTGTGTATCCAACTTTGTTGATTGTTCAATTTTCATTGTTGTAAGAAGCCGCATGATATCTTGCATTGTTGGCTTTACTGGATTGTCAAAGGAAATTAACTTCCTATTAACGTAATCTCGCGAATCAATTTCACTTATCTCTTGTAAATCTGGTAGTACAAGTGTATCCCCTTTCCTTGCATGCAGTTCGAGAATTTTATCTGCCCCTGACTCCCCTATACCATGTACATTTAATAACTGTTTCTTTGTAGCCACATTTATATTTACTGTTGCCATTTTTGTCTAACAGCTCTTCAACCAGGTCTTGAATATCAGTTTCTCTTAATTCTACCACACCTACACTGTTGCATCACCCATACCAGTGTAATATCATGATAATACCATAAACATTGCATAGAAGCACAAATGTGGTCCTTACCTTGCAAACCTGTAACTCATCTGATTTTGATTTAAATATACCAAAGTGGCGTGTACCTTCGTTCATCAAGTCACGTGCACACAATGAAAACAGATCTGCACAATGTGGACCAAAAATTTATCTCTTGAAATTTTCCAACAAACATTCGTGCACAAGATTGTTTACTTCTGCTGCCACTTTGTTGTGCTTTGAATCACCTGAACACAGAGTCCTCTCTCTGTGCAATATCTTTGCCTTATGCTGGTGTTCGAGAGGCTTCCAGGTCCACCACATGTAGCGGTTCACAAGCATGTCATTACCCTGTCAACGTTCCCGGCACAAGCAATGACACACCTTCAGTCTGGTTACTAGACTCCAAACAGCACTTCCGGTAGAGGGGAGTATCTAGTATTCACTGTGATGGATATCACCACATATTCGTCAGTATAATTTTTAATTTGCTTTATTTAAACTTGTTAACAGATTACCAATATATGAGTATGTTGTATTCAGATTTTTCCTTACAAAACAAAACATATCAATAAATAAATTAGATTAAATTGCATTCAAGAAACCCAACTAAATTACAAAACAACACAAAATAAGTAAATAAATAAAAACAATCTAACAAATGAATAAATGAATAAACAAATTTTAAAAATCTAACTAAAAGTAAAATACACACACACCATTTCAAATAAAAGAGAAAAAAGTTACTTAAAAATTAGAATACAAAGAAATAACAATAAAAAATAAAATATTGAAAAATGATAAAAAATAAAAATAGAATGAATCAAAATAATATACAACTTACTCCCATGTTAACAAACAACAAAGATGATAGTATAGTGACACTAACATACTCCTTCATATGACCTAATATACACCTTTATATGCCCTAATATATACCCTCATATGCCTTAATATACGCCTTCATACTCCAACATACACCCTCATGTGCCCTTAATATACGCATCATAGGTCATGATATACGCCTTCATCCTCCCACATACACCATCAGAGACTCTACAGACGCCCTACAGACGTCCTCAGAATCCCTACAGACATCCTCGGATGACCTACAGATGCCCTACAGACTCCTGCAGACGCCCTACAGATGCCCTACAGATGCCCTCAGATGCCCTACAGGCACCTACAGATGCCCTGCAGACACCCTCAGACACCCTACAGATGCCCTTCAGACACCCTACAGATGCCCACAGGCGTCGTTAGATGCCTCTATGATGCCCTCCCACACCTGAACAGACCTTCCTACAAAACGGCACAGAACAGCACACAAAACAGTACAAAACAGGGCAAGAGCACACAGAAGAGCACACAAGAACCAAGCAGACCCACACAAGACCTACAGAGACCACATTAGACCACACAAACCCAAATAACACACCTTCAGAACTGCGCCCTCCTTCCTCCTCTCCTCCCCACTCAAAGGTTTGCCGTTTTTCCTCCTTCTCCTCATCTTTTTCCTCCTCCTCTTCTCGCCATTATTTTCCTCCTCTTCTTCTCCCTATTGTCCTTTTTCCTCCTCCTCCTGCTCCTTTTTTCCTCCTCATATTGTGCCTGTTCTTGTTATACTCCTCGGCGGCCTTCTTTTCCTCTAACTCCTCCTCTCTCTCTACTGTTCTTTTTTCTCCTCCGATTCTCCGTTGTTCTTTTTACTCCTCCTTTTTTCCTCCTCCTCTTTCCCCATCCTCTTCTTCTCTCTGTTGTTTTCTTCCTTCTTACTTTCTTCCTCCTTCTCTCCATCTCCATACTGTTCTTTTTCCTCCTCCTATTCTTCCTGTTGTTCTTTTTACTCCTTCTTTTCCCCCTCTTCCTCTTTTCCCATCCTCCTCTTCTTCTCCCTGCTGTTCTTTTCACTCCTCCTCCTCTTCTCCCTATTTTTCCTGTTTCCTCCTCCTCCACTGCCCCTTCTTCTTCCTCCTCCTCCTCCTCCTCCTCCTCCTCCTCCTCCTCCTCCTCCTCCTCCTCCTCCTCCTCTTTCCCAACCAGTTGGGCAAAAAACAAATGCACATCATCATTAAGAGAAACATTGATGATCTGATGGGTGAAGAGGAAGACATGGAGTGGCAAGAAGCCATGTAAATAGCTTTAAAGAAGAGACAGTTGTTGCTTCATGAACTGATCCAAGAATAGAAACCAGAAGACAAATCTGATGAATCCGATGAAGAAGAAGCAGGACATTTTGGCTGGACGTTTTCTGATCTTTAGAAGACATGTTCCATTTAAGCAAAGGCATCTGCTACGTTTACAATTTTTTTTCTAAACAAGCTTGCCTGTCAACTTCTAAACACACATCATCGACATAAGTTAGGGAAGAGAACTTCTCAGAGCAAAAAAAATACCCAATTTGCTACGATTGTATTTATGTCTTTTTGCCCAGAACCACTCCTAGTAGTCAATATCCTATTCCGCAGTTCGAACTCTTTACTCTCCATAAGCTAACCTGTCCCTGTCTAACCTGTATACATATAGAATTACTATTGTCTATATTGCACACGTTCCTCTGTAAAATTTTGACATAGGCTGTATCAGCCCAAATAAATTAAAGGGTCTTCAGCGGGTAACTACTCAACATGTTTCGGAGCCTTTTACCCGTACATGTCTCTCTGAGTAGCGGCTCCTTGTCTAAGCTAAATATTCAGCAAAGACAACCCACATAATAAAGAATAAATCAATAAGAACGTGGCAAATGATGAATTAGCTAAATACGTGAAGTTTTGCTTATAAATGCAGAGCTTCATTATGAAAGAAGAACACCTGTCAAACAAACCATAATTACCAAATTTGTATAGTACAGGTTCAGATAAGAACAATTTGACTTACCCCTGAACCAATATGTACCCTTTCTGGCTGGACAGCTTATCCTAGTTAAACCACCCGCCAGTGTATAACTGAAGTGGAAACAAGCTGGGGCCTTATATTCAGTCCCAGTGATAGTAAAATAAACAGTTGCAACTAGGCCACCTGTACAAACCAAGGGAAATCCCAACAAGGACTGCAACAAATGGACATCCTGCACCAGAAATGTAAAACAAACTCTGTGATGACACCTACCCCCCAAACAATTAAGCTCTATTTAACTGCCAATTCTGAGTCAATGTATCAACTGAATGTGTCAGGTTTGTGACATTTGAGAAAATACTGTCAATTTTGAGTACATGTGCATTTAGGCATGTCAGAAAAGAATGAAAGTCATTAGCATTTATGTCAAAAAACATGTTATCAAAACAATTTTTCTTAACAGGATTTTGAGTACAATTACGCAAGCTTGTAACTGTCGTCAGTAGCTGCTTGCTACCTATAGCCCCTGGGGTTTGACCTAACAGGAAACAAGCTAGCCTAAAATGTCTGAAAGGTGAAACCCCTACTATGCAACATATGTGTCCCACATGACCAGAGAGAAGACAGTGGGGGGATAGTATACAACCATGTTTTACGCCTTCAAATTACATCAAGCCAAGAAGTCTCGAATGGTCCACATATGACGTCATGTCCAACTCATTATAAAACCCTTTAATAAGTCGCCATGTCATTCTTGTACTCCTTTCCTCTGCAGCTGAATAAATAATCAATTTCTTTTAACCAAGTCGAACGCCTTGGAAACATAAAAAAATCTAACTATGTTTATTCATTTATTTATTTATTTATTTATTTATCTATCTATCTATCTATTTATTTATTTATTTATTTATTTATTTATTTATTTATTTATTTATTTATTTATCTGTCTATCTATTTGGTTATTAAGTTATTTAGTTTTTACCCATTATTCATTACTTTTTCTTAAAGAGCAAATTAGGATTCTTAAGTGTAAAAAATTGATCCTTTGGGCGGCAATATCTTCTGTATCCTCAGAGTAGTTCTCCCAGGACCTTCTTTGTGTCCAAATATGATATAAACTGTCTTTCAATAACTGAAGTGAAAACTTTATAAACATTAGATGTACGAGTTATACCACAGTAAAAACATACGTATTCTTGAATTCCTGCTTCATATATGGTTATATTATACATTGATACCCCTGGTCAGGAAATTTTTCCATTAACTTAGGCCTACTAAAAAAATTAATTTCCCAATGAAATTATCACCGAGCAACCACCATACTTTAAGAAATTATTTGGGATATTATCCACCTCTACTATTCAGAGAACCAATCACTCTCCAATATTCGCTACGTACACGACAAATTTTCTTTGGGTCTTCAGTGGACCCTGTTTGGTCTCGTGGATCTAATATTCTCATTGTATATACACTTTTGCCATTGAGCCATTTCAACATATGATAGCATGCACGAGTCTTTCTGGACGCTTCGTTGGAGGTTCTATCTATAACATCATTTTACTATTAACACTTTCCGCTTTTATTTTATTTTGGATAACATGCTTTGTCCTTAAATGTTCTTGCCATAAATTATTGACGAGATCCAGGTTAGTTACACTTGTACGGGACCAATATCTCTAAAATGTATTAGCTATTCTCTTGGGGGTCGCTAACTTTAATTGTATTCTTAATAAATGTAGAAGTTGCATTTCTATTGTTTAGTTCTATAATTTGTGATACTTATTATCTGGACCTATGTTTGTCCAGTGTGTTGTGAGTACTATTATATGGTTTTACGATTTTAGATACTGGACCTTTGTCTGTCCTGTGTGTTTTATATATAAAATTAGATTACTTATACGGTATAACTATTAGGCAATCCAGCTTAAATAAATATATTTACATTACATTACTTTGAATCCAATTGCCATTTCCAATAACTCTGTCCCGGTGGCAGTCGCGTGCCGTTTGAGTATTCTTTTTGCCACGACCTTTGTGCGGCGTTCTGTTACAACAGAAGACCAAGATGGCCATGCTTCATTGACTGTGTCAAGCTGATTACAATGCCACGAATTTAAGCGTGTCGCTAGTTCAGTTTCGAATCCTTTCGAATTCGCATACTTAGACCCTAACTGCACCTATGATAAGTAAATGGAAAATTAATCAGTGCCTCATGCAAAGTATTGTTGTTTGCTGACGATAAGTTGTGTCCAGCAAAAATCTGCACTGTTTGAGTTCGACTCTAAGTACTGGGTTAGAGAATTGTTATCAATAACTGGTGGACAACAGGCTGTCGGTGCATTTTGGAAAAATGGAATGCATTCTCGTTGGATGTAATCGGTAACTTGTGAATGCCAAGGAGTTCGTTGTCAATTATCAAAACAAAGAGTTAACATCCGACCGCTATGTCAAATACCTCTGTGTCGAATTGGACCAGCGTCTAACAAGCGAACCCATTCTGAGCAATATTATCAAAAAATACAGAATTCGTTTGAAGTTTCCGTACCGACAGAGCAGCTTTCTTGGTTTTAGGAATATAAATGTGTCTTCTACAGCTTTAATACTACCTCGGTTGATTACTGTGTGTCAAGCTGGTTATCCAACTTGACAAACAAACTCTAACAGAGCTAATAAGTCATGCCAACAAAAATAATTTGGATAATCTGAAACACCCTCCAAGGAGCCACATTGGTCCCTCGGAATTAGAGTTTGCAAGAATTCTGGGCGTGTCACGGAGGGCTTTACAGCTGAAATTTAACCATGCCTATAGCATTCATTCCGGTACGTGCCCACCATATTAGTCAGAAAACTTAATAAACGAGATCAAGATGTCTAGCTGTATAACACCAGCAGCAGCGATCACAACTTCCATGTGCCCCACAATGGTGGGACCGATGGTCGCTCTTTTTTAGGCCGTGCCATACGAGATGGCGATTCCCTTCCTGTAGAAATTTAACTGGCTCAAACTAAACTATCTGTTAATAAAAAAGTAAAAAGCCATCAAAGAAAGGAAGTAATAGAAACACTTTCGTAGATATGGGTCATAGGTTCATTCATCTGCATGTGTGCCTCATCGTGTGATATTTTCCGTTATATAGGTGTTAGTGCTTAAAAATGTGTGTATGGGAATAGGTTTAAATATGCATGTCAATGTACCTAAAAGTTTTGCACTGCTGTATTTATTAGGTTTATTTAATACTTCGTATAATTCCAAAATTTAAAAAAAAACATGGAAAATATATCTACTTGCTTTTGTTGGATGTCCTTGCACTTCCTCGTTATATTTTACTCTCATATGTATTAGATTTTGGCGCTAAACAAAATATATCAATTAAGCTAAAGCGGAAATTTGGAAGTCCATGACGAAAAGAATATAGTTATTGGCATTGGGTGAGAAATTTCGCTTGCTTCCGGATACAGTGTATATTAAAAATTAGACTCTTACAGGTACAGGGGGATGTCGTTTACATTATTCTGACCACAGGAACATAATATTTTTTCTTGCAGTATTTATTGACAGGTCAGCTTTCAATATTCTCAGTGTAGTGACTGAATACACATGGCTACAGTGTGAGCACTCTGAGTCTCCACGCAAGGCGGCATGGCTGCTCTCAGCACTTTGGCTGTAGTAAACGGTAATATTTTGAAATTTCCCCAATGCATGATAACTGGGTTTTGTTATCTCAGATGATTCAGAATATTATAAGGAACATTTTGGGGTTTATAATTTATGTTAGAAGGTATGGACTACAACCTGGTGTATTTATTTTTTTGCGGGTTGACTTTAGTAACGAAATACCAGGTGCAAATAATCTTGGCAATGGGATGGCCTTGACTGCTGCTTCTGGGTCATACCCATTCCAAATTATTTCGATAGGTTCCAGTGTTCGTTGTCCGAGTTGCCAGGGCAAACAGTACTTTTAAAACATGACTTAGTATTTTAACTTTAATATATCTCCTCGGTAGTGTTTGAAGCAGTTACCAGCACTAGTTACAAATTAAAATGCGACACAGTACCTTGAGCCCGCAAAACATGTACGTTGGTGAACATGGCGCGATGCATTGCGGGACAGTCGCACAAAAATACTTTTGGTTTGGAGAACAAGGTGAATTGCAGCCACAGCATATATCATATCATTATTAATGCTCTAAAGCATTTGCAAAATATACAATTTGGGTTACATATATTATAACCCCCCTCCCTCATCGTCCCAATACTATCCTCATTTCAAAACCATTGGGTGTGGAATCCACAACTTTCAAAATGGCACCCAAGTCCGTGAGTTAGTCCCGATTGGATATTTTGAAGAAGTAATATCCAAAATATGTGTATGATTAGCATCAATGCAAGGTTAATTTGTCGAATCAGTGTAATGTAAAATATAGAATGGGGCTTTTCCAGGGGGAGCATTACCTAAGAAGGTAACTACAATGCCTTGAAGTTACCAGTTGTTGGCGGTGGTGGGCCCCAGCATATGAATATTCTATCAGACACTGAAGTCATCTCCAGTCTATAAATTAAGTAGCAGCACTAGGCACACGAGCAAAGACCCTCCAATTGGAGATTAGTGGGGAAGATTGGCCCCATGGTGGATACAGGTCCGGAAGTACTAGTGGGTTCTTATATAATTGGCAATAGCGACCGAAGGGAGCCTTCTACGATAACACATATATGTATGTATATAAGTATGTATGTATGTATATGTGTATATATATATATATATATATATATATATATATATATATATATATATATATATATATATATATATATATATATATATATATGTATATATATATGTATATATATATATATATATATGTATATATATATTTATTTATATATGTATGTATATATATATATATATATATATATATATATATATATATATATATATATATATATATATATACATATATATATACATATATATACATATATATATATATATACATATATTACATAAATATATATACATATATATATATATATATATATATATATATATATATATATATATATATATATATATATATATATATATATATTTATTTCTATAGTAAATCAATAAACTAACTGTCCAACTTGAAAATCGCGAGCTTCAGGTCTTCCAGAGAGGAAAATCTCCTTACAAGCGACTTTCCTACTCTATGGAGAGAATACTTTATTAGATATTGGTAGGCCTAAAAATATCTCCCCATACCCACAATCATGTAAGCCATATCCACAACAAATAATTATAATGTCACACTGAAAAAAGACAAAAACAAAAAAAACCCAAACAAATAAAAACATCCAAAGATTTCTGTCCACACTTTGTCATTTTTCCTGGATGAAGGCAATAATGACGATCACGTTTGAGCTATTGCACAGACGCCATTCGTGTGCACGTGGTAATAATAATAATTGTGTGGCTCTGTGCTTATGGGCCGCGGTCCTGTGTGACACAGGTGGCCTAGGAGAAAAATGATGAGATGGAGGAAACCATGGTTATCCTAATCAGCTCATGCTGCCATGTTTACCAGGACCAGAGCCGAGGCAAAGAGTCCACCACACACTCTCTCACAGCTGTGGTGGGCCCCTGGCCTTGGATATATCCCCCAACACTCATCGCTTGTAGTCCCCCCCCCTCAAAAAAAAGACAGAAAAACCTTCCCTCAAACACCCTATCTTCACCTCTAAGGCTCAGGCATTTTTCATGGGGGATCCCATGGGAGCCCTTATAAGGGCTACCGCCATTTCCTCTCCTCCCTGCATTCTAAGATTCTAATTCACTGTGCTATCAAGCCCTATCAATTCATTTCTTTTCTCCCAGCACCCTACCAGGTAGTTCTACACTTTTAGTGCCTTTCCTGCCTCCCAGAAAGCCACCCTTTAAACCTAAAATCCATGCTACACGTTCCTCTTCCTCTAAACACTGAACCTCTTCTAGACCCTTGTTATTATAATCTTCCCTGTTCCACTTTCTGAAAAATTCTTCTCTTATCTCTCTATGTGCATCACACCACAACAGCCAGTGATCCACTGTCTCATCTGCCTGTTGTCTACATACCTTACATTTACCATTACTACCTGTTGTCCACTTCTGTTTTCTCTTTTCTAGATTGATCACTCCTGCCCTACTTTTAAAAAGAAGCCTGGATCCCTTCCTTCAATCCCAACACACACTTTTCTTTGGTTTTTCTAGTACCTTGTATGCTTTTAATGTACTCTTTTCCCTGACTTCTGTTTTCCAGTCTACCTTCCAGCCCTCTGTAACAGTCCAACCTATATACACTTTCCAGTTTTCAACCTCATTATATCCTCTCAATTCATATCTCTCTGCCAACTTATTTATATCCTTGACCCATCTTGTTTGTTCCTTCACTACTTCATTGTAAACCTTCCTGCACCACCTGTCTGCATTTACTGATTGTAAATACCCCCAGTCTTAAGCTTTGCTTTGGCAGTTCTGTCTGTGATTTATTCCATCCTAACTCTCCTAGGACTGCTTCTGTTGCTGCACATGGTGGTGCTCCCACTATCCATTTCCCCATCTCATTCTGTACTTTTATCCATTCTCTGGATAACTCCTTCACTTATTGAAATCACATCTAAGCCATACATCATCCCTGGTATTGCAACTCTATCCCATAATACCCTTGCTGTGTATGCTCTGTTGAAACTGTTCTGTGCAGTAGCTTTAATCATTCCTTTTGTATGGTTCACTTTCTGTTTAATCTTCTCCGCCTGATATCTGAACATGCTTTTACCTGTTGTCTTTATCTTAAAGCTAGACATTCTTACTCATCAACCTCCCCAATTTCAATAAACTGTTCTCTACCTTCTGGAATTTAAAACTGCCAAATTTTCCATTTTTTATTCCCATCTGGTTTCTTCCTAAGAGTCATCACTTTACTCTTATCCTTACTAAATTCTAGCCTCCATTTATTCCCATATTCCCCTGCTATGTTCAGCATTTCTTGCAGTTCTATCTGGGACTCTGTCATGAGTACAATGTCATCTGCAAAAAATAGACCTGGAATTTTCAGGTCACCTACCTTTATTCCCTTATTACACTCCATTAACTGGTCCCCCAAGATCCTTAATATACAGGGCAAACAAAATCGAGGACAGCACACATCCCTGCTTTAGACCTATATCCAGGCTTGCATTCTCTACTTCTACCTTTCCTAATAAAAGTGTACGGTCTACATCTTTATACAATGCTTTCCCAATTTCTAGAAAGTTCCCACCAAATCCTAGTACACTTAGTTTTTCCCACAGGGCATCTCTCCATACCATGTCATAAGCTTTCCTTACATGTAAGAAACCCATGGAGACTGTCTTCCGCTTCTGCCTTGCCAATTCTAACACCTGGGTTAATGTGAAAATGTGATCACCCAACCTTATACTTATTCTCCTGTACATTATCCTAATGAATATTTTTCCCACATTTGATGAAATGGCAACACCCCTAAATTGATCCAATTGGCCTCCTGGGCCCTTCTTTGGAATATATGAAATCCTGAGTTTGTTCCATTCCTTTGGTACTTGTCTTTTCTCAGTGACCCTATTGAATAGCAACTGTAAGCTATCCTCAATTCTTCTGGCCCTCTCCTTATGAATTACGACAGCATGTCATCTGGTCCTGGTGCTTTGCATAATCGCATCTGCTGAATTGCTATTTCAACTTCTATACTTCTGATTCTGCCACACATCTCTGGATCCCATTGACCCTGTGTGTATTCTGCTTGACACCCTGGTACTGTTCCCTGACCCCAGTGTGGATTATTAACTTCTTGCCAATGTTCCCTTAAAGCTTCCTGTATTTCTTCTTTGTTATCTGTTCTTTTCCCTCTGTGTGTGATTTCCTGTGCGTTATTCTGTTTACGCCGATTAACCTGTTTCCAAAAGATGGTTGACCCTTCTCCCCCATTCTCCATTATTCTCTTTGTCATTCTTTCATCATTACCGGCCCTTCTTTCTGCTTTCATCTCTGCTAGGTTCCTTCTACATTCCATATACTGTCTCTTAGCTTCTTCTGTTACACCTTCAGGGTATTAATTTTTTCTGGCCTATCTCCATGCTCAATTTTAGTCCCCTTTCTTTATATGGCCCCTTTCAGCTCTGGGTCTATTCTATACCCAAGACTTCCAACCTGCACTTTCTTTCTACCTATCTTTTCCTGTGCTACCTTAAGAATCCTTCTGATTAGATCCCCATTCATTTCCTGCACTTCCCCTTCATTCTTCCATCTAATTCCCATTCCTGCAATTCCAATTTTAGGCTTTCTTGATACTCTGTCCAGTCAGTTCCCTCCTTGATATCCCACACCCATTTAACCCCCCTCCGCTTCTTCTTGACACTGTATGTTCATTGAGACTATAATCCAGTTATGATCACTGCCTATATCCAGTCTACCTTATTCTTATGTCTGAAATATTGTTTATACCAAGTTCCTTTTTCAAAACATCCAGATAATATTTCTTGCAGATGATCCCAAAATTGTTACCTGCCTTATCTATGTTAGTGACTACAAATCTATCTTGCAGTTCTTTGACTGCTTTAGAAACTTTAGGCTATTTTAGATTAACCGTATTGAAATTCTTAATGTGGGATTTGTAACGATAAATTCTATTTCTAAAGACTCTTTTCAAGTTTGATAACCATCCTTCAAATTTCTGAAATTCCATTTTTTTCTTTCTTTGCCCATTTCATACAGTAGGAATCGAGTGCATCACATGTATCTTGAAAAATACTGTCAATATTCAACTTGAGACATATCCAAAATTTTGTACCTTTTTTCATTATTTCTTTTAAACCTAAATTTTGTATTATATCCAAGTTACCTGTAAATACATGTTTGTGGTGTGCATCAACAAAATTAGAATATTTACTATTAGACATGCAGTCACAATTTTGATTTGCTGCGATATCCTCAAGAGTAATTGAAGCCAGAATTTTTTGTAATTCATGATACTTTGTCCAATATTTTTGCCATATTTATAGGAAATGATGGGGGGATCTTTTATTTTGCACTCCTTGGGAATCATGTTACGAACTGTGTTATAATCATGTATACTTGAGTTTTGAAAAAGTGGAAAGTTTCTAAAATACACTTGCAATGTCTCATTTTTTTAATTTGTAATAAAATTTTAGGAGCTGTAGTTTATATATGTCTTAAAGTTTTAGTCACTTCAAGCCTTTAAATATTAGTTCTGAATGGGCAATAAAATTAGCCTTAGTTATGATACGTAATGCTCGTTTTTGAATAGAGAAAAGTCTATCTACTTTGTATCCCCATGCAAGAAGACAATAATTAAAATGTGGGCGTGTGAATGAGTTATATAGGATTAAGAGGACTTTGATTGAAAGGACACTTTTTAGCTTGTTTAAAATGCCTACATTCTGGGAGATTTTGGTAGAAATCTTCTGTATGTGTTTATCCCGATTCATATTTTTATCTAATGTTAAACCCAAGAAATTAAATTCATCCACACAGTCAATTTTTACCTTATCGATTTCAAGAGATGGAATAGAAACTTTCTTTAAAGGCTTATAGAATAACAAATTTTGTTTTCGTTATATTCAGAGACAACTTGTTTACCTTCAACCATGTACTTATTTTATCAAACTCTACATTTATGATTGGAGAAAAATCACTGTTTTGATCTTGTTTTTTCAGTAAATTTATAGTACTACATAGTGTGGTATCGTCAGCATATATAAGAAATTTAAATAAATTTGATGCCACTCTTGTATCATTTATGTAAATTATGAACAAAAGTGGACCTTAGATTGAACCTTGGCGTACCCCTGCCGTTATATCTAATAAGCAAGACTGCACATCATCAATCCTCAAAAATTGTTTCCTATTATTTGGATAACTTTCAAACAATTTCAGACTTGTGTCCTTTATTCCATAATAGTGTAGCTTTTGTAATAGGATTTTATGGTCTAAGGTATCAAATGCCTTCGATAAATCCATGTAAATGTTTATAGGTACGTCTCCTTGTCCATTTCATTTAATATTCTGTTAATAAGTTCGTATGACGCTAGTTCAGTCGAGTGGCATTCTCTAAAACCATATTGACTTGGATAGTAGAGTTTATTTGCTTTGAAATAGTGATGAGTCTGCTCGAAAATGACCCGTTCAAATATTTTTGAAATCGCCGGAAGAACTGAAATAGGCCTATAATTTTCAAGGACTTTGGTATCATTCTTTTTAGGAATAGGTATGACTTTAGCAATTTTCAGTAAGTCTGGAAAGATTCCTGTTCTTATCATTTGGTTTATTGTGATTGTTATTGCTTTATATGTTTCTATTTTTATAAACTTTAATAAATTAACTGGTTAATTGTCATGACCACAACTGTTTTTAGGTTTAAGAGAATTTATTATACTTAGTATCTTTTCATCTGTCACACTTGTAAACCGAAGTTTGTTTTGAGTTGGATTTGTTAGGTATTCCACAAAGTTTTTATCATTGGGTACATTATTTTTCTAATCTAATTTGGGTCCTATCTTTATGAAGTATTTATTAAATTCATCGGAAATTTCCTATTTGTCAGTAATAATGTGACCATCTATGTTAAATGCGTTTGGGAAATTTCTTTTCTTTTTCATTCTATTTAAAATTTCGTTAATTGTCGACCAAGTACTTTTTATATCATGTTTATATTTATCAAAACATGTCTCATCATAGCATTTTTTGTATTATTGATATTTGTTTGTAAAATTTTCTGGTAAGTCTGCAAATTTACTTTGAGAATGTTATACTCATTGCTGTCTCTAGGGGTGCTCTTTAACGTTTTGTACATATTATCCTTTCGTTTTATCGATATTATTATACCTTGTGTGATCCAAGGAGATATTTTGTGTTTATATTTGTTATATTTTACCTTTTTAACCGGTAAATGTTTGTCTAACGCATTACATATGGTGGTGTGGATCATGTTGTATGATTCATTTGGGTCGTTTGACTCATTATTAATAATACGATCACTTAAATTTGCCTCCGCAATTTCTTTTCGAAAATTTTCCAAAAATAGTTTTTATGTCTGACTCGAGATTTCACATATTTAAGTACTTCATCATATTTTTTACGCAAAATATCTAGACATATAAAATATGGAAAATGATCCGACATTCTAGTAGTCAGAATTCCAGAACTTGGAAGGTTTTTATTTATATTATATACTTTGTATAGAAAATTATCAATTATAGTTTTTCTCTGCTCTGATAATCTTGTCAGTGATGTTATTTGCAGAAAAAATCCTTGAGCGGTAATTGCGTCAAAAAAATGTGGCATAGCTTGGTTTATCTGGTATTTTTAACAAAGCAATATTAAAATCCCCACCTATGATAACCTCACTATTTAACCTCTGTAATTTATTTAAAACTACAGTTAACTCCTCATTAAAAAGTCTATAATTTTCTACCAGGTCCCTTGGTGGCCTGTAAATATTACTCAATATAACCTTTTTACCAAGTGAGCTGTGTGTTTTTTTCTATAAAAAGGTTTTCCCATATGTCTGATTTTTTACAAATGTCCAGTATTTTGGTTTCATAAGATTCTTTAACATAGATAGCCAGCCCTACTCGTGCAGAACAGCTTTTACCTTGAGATACTAATGTGTAATTTTCAATTTCAAATAGCGACAAATCTGCTACATCACCTAACCAGGTTTCTTGTAAACAAACCGCACTTGGAGAGCAACCTTGTGCATTTAAATCATAGAGAAGAATTTTCAGTTCATCAAGTTTGGCATTTAAAGACTCACAGTTCATGCCTATGACTGTATATTGATCACGTTTGTTTCTCAAAAATCTGACAAGCTCATCAATGTCAAAATATGGGGAATGTTTAAAAAGAGGAGGTTCACTTGAGGCACGTTCATCATCAGTATCCACTCTTAGAACAGTCATGAGAGAATTATCCTCAATCCCCCCAAGTTGATCAAGTATGCTGTCTTCTGGCATTTACAAAAATAAATTTTCATCCAATATTGTCGGTTAGATTTGTGAAATATGTTAAAAATCATCTGCATGCAAATACATGTAGGCCTAGGCCTCATATAGTTTTTACTTTCATTGCAAATAGGCCTACTTTTAATCACTTCCCACAGGCATAGTCCTAAGTTAAGATATTCGTGCGATCCTGTTCCTATATTAACACATGAATTTGTTACACATCTGAAGTACAATAGATAATGTACATAAAAGAAAAGAATTGTAAACATTGTTAGGCCTAGTTCTAATTTGCCGCAAAAACTGAATTGACGTAACTCCCGAGTTTGGTCATCCAGAAAGAATTTAATGGGTCAAGGGTCATCGTTAGACAATTATATGGTCGCATAATGCATTGTTATGTTTGCGTTGTAATCGTGAAATCATGGCCTTGTCAAAGAATAAGATAATAATAAATGCTGAAATATTTGTAAAGTGTGGGCCTGCGGTCTATTGATCTTGGTAAATAGACCACTTTCCACCCGCTCCTTTCAATTTGATGAACGGTTTTACTGTTCCTGCAATGTAGGCTGTCTTGCCATCTGCTTTGAGGCGCCGCAGTTTGGGCTCAAGCTGTTTCCTTTTTTCTTGTAGACTCTTTTGATTACACCAACTAGTCTTTCCCAGGCACCACTGAAATGGGGGCTTTTTAGGTGGAATGAAAAAACATTGGATTGAGCGTGTTGCAGAATATTGTCTTAATGTGGTTTTGGTATGATATTTGAATGCCTTCTTTAACAACTCTTGGCCTTTAACGAAGTTACCTCCATTATCTGATGTTACAGTCTCAGGTGTCGAGCCTCTAGCTACAAATCTGCGGAATGCATTAATAAAAGACTCCGCATTCAGGGAATGTAACATCTCAATGTGTATTGCTCTTAATGTTAAGCAAGTAAACATGATAACATATGGTTTCTTTTGACCACGATAAAAACTGGTATGATATGGACCAGAGCAATCCAAACCTATGTGTGTGAATGCAGATAAATGAGGCTGTACGTGAAAATATGAATATCAGCCATTATTTGTGTCATGGGTTAGGCATACATTTTCTTACATGCAACACATCCCTTAATCACTTTCCTTACTAAGCGACGTGCTTTCGTTATCCAGTATTTCTTCATGGATGCGACTCAACGTCCATTCACAACCTAAGTGTCCGTTGGAATGGTATTTCCGTGTTATCACACGTGAAAAGACATGATGATGTGGAAGCAAAATGGGATGTTCTCCTGTCCTGCCACCTACTCTAAGGATATGTTTATCGTCTAAGTACGGATTTAGACAAAGTATACTACTTGACTTGAGTAATGGCTTACCAGTTTTCAACTGTTGTATTTCACGTTCATAAGCATATTTTTTAAAATATCTGTGATAATCGCATCATGCGCTGAATCAAATTCATGAGCTGACAATGATTCTCGTGACACATTACGTCTAGATTTGTACATGACAAATCTACGTAACCATGCTACTGACTTGATGATTTTAGACCAACTGGAAAAATACTCACAGACACATTGTATCCACGATTTTGTATTTAAATCGTCGACTTGTGTCATGCAGATTTTGACCCCCCACACACTAACGCGATAGTGTGACGCGATTTTGATGCGATGTCGCGTGAAACGAAACAGCGATCGCATGAAAAATCTCCTCATCGCATAGGCCCTGGGATAACCATCACGAACTGCCCACATCACTGAGATTGCGATCGTGCGAGAGATTATCTCCAAAAGCCCACACCAGTGCGCACGATTTTCGCGCATAGCCGAGATTGAATGCAGTCCACCACAACGTAGGCCCATTTGTATAGCAAATGAAACAAGGTGGTTTTGCAACTGTATGAATACAGTGACATCTGTTGGTGACCCACTATAATTGTGTATGCGACCTATTTACACGCTCTTTAAAGACGGCGCAACAAATTGCAGTGTCAACGTCCTATATGGGCCTGCTGATCATGTATAAGTTAAATGCCAAGCTAAGGAAGAAGAGAAGAGCTAAGAGAATTTGGATGCATGAATGGCTGCTTAGGCGTGACGACCCTGAGCAGCAAAGAACCACCATGTTACATCTCTACAAAGAATTCTTGACTGTAAGTTTCATTAATAATCATAGCAGGGGTGGGGCACTGGGGGGCGACATTCTCTATCTTTCGTTAGTATCATCATTAAACAATGGGCCAGCTATCCCTTTCAAGACAACTGACCAAGTTCTGGTCAAAATAATAGGATATACTTTTCCCGGATTGAAAATATGTCATACGAATGGTACTCCCATTTTAGTGCTTGTATGTGCATCCTTAATTAAATAATAGGGCATGGCTAACAATAAAGTAAAAATGAATTCTACACGTTGTTTTTCACCAGAATACGTTACTAAAACTTAGTAATCAAAGAACTTTGGTTTAATATACCAATTTACCTGATTATGGAAGTAAACACACAGACAATTGTTTTCAATGATTTTTAAACATGATAAGGCCTTTATATCTGTCCATGTTTTCGTAGATTTTTCTGCTTGTTACCATGACCATGCGTGTCCTGCAGTTTTCGGAATTTTCCCGGCGTCTTAATAGGCGGAGATGCTTTCCCTGGCTCAGATTCAGTCTCAGAACCATTCCTACTTTTCTTCTGCGGCCTAGATTTCACAGGTGTTTTACTATTTCCAGCCCTCCGAATCTTTTGGACCGTCTTCGCCTTTTTAGGCCTACGTGCAGCCTTTTTGGGTGGCATACCAGCTTGTCCAGAGTTGACCACAACAGTACGGGTCCCTGTAAACAATGTGTCGGAGGCACGTTTTGCGAAAGTGACAGGCCGGGAAGTTCATGTAGCGACATCTGTGGGTCAGAATTTTAAACAGCTGCTAGACGACCAAAGCGCCATCTTTGGCAAAAAGCGGAAACTAAAAAAACATTGCGTCATCGCACTCCTTGGTGTGGGCCACTGGAGATCGGTATGAGATAAGCGGCGACGAAGCGCGATGATGCGATGATTTATTGCAGTCCTAAAACCATCGCATGGCTATGAGATGCTGTTGCGATCATGAGGAGATGGAAAAAAAAATCTCTTCATCGCACGGATATGGCCCAGACCAGCGGGCGAGATGATGCGATTTTTTTTGATTTTTTTTTGGACCCGCGATTGGGATGCGACCATAAATCGCGTAATCTCGCTCCTTAGTGTGTGGGGACCCTTAAGTTTCACTTTTGACTTCTGGGTCATTCTCTGAAACAGGATAGATAGGAGCACTTTTGCGCCATAATGCAGTATGTTCACTCAACCGTGTAGGACCGCTAAGCCACACTTCAATCACACCTTGACCTAATGATCTACTTTTAGTTAACAAGTCAGCTGGATTGTCATTCGATGTAACGTGATGCCAGAACGATGTGTCAATATTGCTACGGATATAATTCACACGATTTTCTACAAAAACGTGGAATCTACGGGACTCGTTGGTAATATAACAAAGAACTATAGTCGAATCTGACCAAAAATATACAGGTACCGTATGTAGAACTAACTCATCTCTCAATACTTAATACACGTCCACCGCAGTTTTGACCGCTTGTAACTCAAGACGCGGGATTATACAAGGTTTGTTCATTGGGGCGAGATGAGATTTACTCAGTAACAAACGAGATGACACGTGTTGACACTGACACATCTGAGATATGCACAAGTGCCATATGATTTATCATTTGAGTCGGCGAATATGTGAAACTCATAATAGCCACCGTCAAATTCAAATTGTTTGATACAATGTGGAATTTGGAATTTTTCTAGTTTTGCTAAAGAAAGAGACCAAATTTTCCACTGGGTACTCATTTCAGGTGGAATTTCGATCTAAACTCAACCAGGTAGCCTGTTGAAGTAACAATTTTCCCAGCAACACCAAAGGTGCAACGAACCCAAAGGATCGAATATTGAGGCCACGAACTTCAACATTGTACGGCGAGTATTGTGATTCAAGTGTGAACTCGGTACATGAAAACAAAAAATATCTTCATGTACTTTCCATGATATACCTAATGCACGACACGTTGACTCTGCAAAAAAAAAAGCACGGACTTCTTTTCCTCGATGTTCGAACGGCATTTTACTCAACAATTGTTTATCATTGACAGCAAACTTTGTGAGCAAGAAACCTCCAGATTCAAGTACAACAGGTAAATCAAATATAATTTTGTATACCTGTGATACATCATTAACTGATTGGGTAAGATCTTCTACATACATGGAATTCATTTCCGCTTCTTTGACAATAGGATCTACGTCTGGACTATCTTGTATTGTCTTTCTTAACGCATATGTACTGGAAGCAGTGCACCAATTTCCACCGAACAAATGGACGCACATACGCAAATGCACAAGTTTTCCATCCTTGTGCCATAAAAATTGTAACGCATCACGATCATATATAGGAATCAAAATCTGCATATACATTTCTCGGATATCAGCCTGGATCCCGTAACCATGGAGACGGAAACATAACAAAACAGGTATCAATTTGTTCATAAGATCAGGACCCTGTAAACACCGTTCATTGAGCGATTTACCCCCATAACGCACAGAACAATCGAACACAATACAATATTTCCCTGGTTTATTTACCAATTGGACGTAATGGTGTGGTAAATACCATACGCGCTCTGCGTTTTTTTTCATAGCCTCAGCAGGAACTGCTTCCGCAGACCCAGAATCTAGTAATTTGGATACTTCTGAATCCTATCTCTGGTAAACGAACGATCGGGTTATCTAACCTCTTTTGTGCAAGGCTAATATTATTGGGAATGGGTTCACATGGATCTTTCCATGGTATAAGCAATTCGTAGTGATCATTGACTTTTCTACATTTCTCGCCCCACAAATTTAGAACTCTTTTACCAAGTATAGACATGCCTTGACGCTCAAAAGCAGAGTTCTCCAGTTCCCACAATTTTTGTCTATGTCATCATTGATAGACGTGTCATAATTATTTTCCAACTGTACCAGAGAAGTTGAAATAAAATGGCATATGACAACATGACACAAATCTGTCTTTGGAATTTGGCCACTGACTGTCCAACCAAATTTATATTTAATTGCGACTGGTTGACCAGGCAAACCTTTGCCTACTTCTAAAGGTATCAAGGCTTCTACCAAATCTTGACCTATCAGAATATCAACATGTTGACAGTCTATACTAGCAGATAGATCAAGACCCTACGAGTGTGGGTAATTACGCTGATCTAAAACTCCCGTGGATACAGAAATATGTGGCACAACTTTTACACCAGACAACACCACTGATTCTTGATCAGTTGATAATTCAAGAGATACCTGCTTCGAACTAACAGGAGATGAACCACTCATCGTTCTTAAGATGTAATCATTCAACGATCCTTTCAAATTTAACTGATCAGCCAAACTTTCAGTACAGAAAGAAGTGAAAGAAGCAGAATCCAGTATGGCCTTAGCATAAACTTTGTTGTTTACCTGTACTCTAACCACAGGCATCAAACATGATGATGCGTCCACAGCAAAGTTAACTGAGGACCTGTCAGTATGTAGGAAAGCTGTTTGTTTGTCGCCACAAACAAAACAACGTGCCTTACATTTGCAGTCAGAGATATCATGGTTGTCCCTTAAACAGTTCACACATAATTGATGTAATTTCACAAAGGCTAAACGATCTTGAACCTCAAAACCACAGAAAACTGGACACTTCATAATGAAATGATGCTGTTTAAACATTTTGCATGGCTGATTGAAATGCTGTGAGTTTTGTCACTGCTATGTATTTTTCTGAGTGACTGTATACACGTCAAACGTACATACAGCAGCAACATCTGATGAATAACCAGGTATATTGTCAACCTCCAACATGGGGTCAATCAACTCCTGAGTTTCATCCTGGGTAATATAAGATGTCACATTTTTGCAACTGTGATATCTCTCAGATCTAGCAACTTGTCCACCCAATGGATCTGACCACTCTTCGGCAAGACCATCAACCCAAGATGATAACTGCTTAAATTTCATGTATTTACCTGAAGAACGTTTGTACTTCAATTCCTCCTTATTCCATCTATTTTGTACAAAATCAGGTAAGCGTGCCACAATATCAAAAATGACAACCTGAGAATCTACCTCATGAAGGCAATCAATGTGCTTAAAAATTTGATTAGAGTTGCGTAACTCATTGGAGAGCGATTGCATATCAACCACCGATTTGATCAGTCTTATACATCTAAGGGATTTAATAATGCTCTGAGTTACCAAGTGTGAACTCCCATAAAGTTTATGAGGTGCATCACACGCAAACTTGTAACACTCCTCCGGCTTAAGAAATACAGCGGACTTAATAGTCTGATGAGCAGTACCTGACGTGTATTGGAGCATATGAGTAAGTATAGCAGAAAGATCGGCTATGCATGATTCAACTGAAAGTTGGAAAGCTTTAATGAAGTTATGATATTAGAGCGGGTCTCCAGAAAATGTTTCTATTCGCACTTTTGGAAGGGATAGGACATCATGAACCTCACGACCCGGGATTGGGGCAGGTGTTGTTTCGGTCTTAACTACAGGTTTTATAGAACTTTTAGCTACACCTAAAATTTTGACATATTTAGATTGTACTTCGTCAAAATAATCATCATGTTCTTTCTCATGCTCTTTATCAGGATTCAAAACCTTCTCATAGGCGACCTCAAACTCATCAAATGCCTTTCTTAATTGCGAAATCAAAGTAGGCAAAGTTGCAAGATCATCCTCCTCTACATCAAATCTTGATATCTTGTTGAATAGCCTAGTCACCTTGCCTTTTGCCGTCCCCCTATCTACCTTTCCTCTTCCAGAGGCGCCATTGTTTAGGCTGTGAAAACAGCGCACACAAAAATGTACAGGAATGTAATTGAAACCCTCATATACAATGTGCCAATGATGTGTACTGAATATATTGTAAAATCAATAATACCACAACCAAATATACCAAATACCATTCAGTATGTATTATTAAACAATGTATCAATATACAGATATGTGGCAATTCCAAAACAAACAAAAAAAAAAAAACAAAAAAACAACAACAAATAACAATAAAAAGAATTTTGAAACTAAAAATAAATAACTTAATAAATCACAATAAATAACAGAGTTGGTTGCAACCAGGTACGTAGTTGTCTAGCTGAATGGAAGACTAATGTTGAAACTTTGCTGTCGATAAATGTCACAACACATGATGGGACTCCTAAACTGTATAACGATGTAGCACAGCACTGATGAACATCATCACTGGTGTGTCTGAACACTAGTACGTGAATGCACAGAAGTACAGATGAACAGGTATACGGATGCACTGATGCACATCACCACTGATGTGTCTAACACTTGAAACCGGGAACACTGCAACACACGTTGCACATTCCCTCGAATGTGTCTGACACAGGAACACTGGAACACCCCAACCCGCTGCTCCTAGGTATGACTTGTAGCTATGGCACCCATGGCGAAGCAGGAAATAGCTTTTATCTTCTGTCACTTTGACTGAAGGAAGGACTCAACTCGAACCGTTTAATCAACATGGGCATTTATTGACACTAGGACATCACTGCGACATCATAGAGACATACTGCAACAATATACATATAATTAACATATAATCATCTTTACTACTCATTTGGTATAGCTTTAAACTTATATACCATTTATCGTAACTATTTTTAACACTTGTTGACTTATTACTTCATATACAATATTCTATTAAACAATATATCAAGCTTTAACAATATGACATTTCACCATTTCACAAATACTTCAACAATTTTGGCTCTTGCTAAATAATTCGTAGTTATATAGATTTTCTAACCATTAATACAGCCAGTGAAAAAGGTAAGCTCAAACACAACAGCGACACCTGCTGTCGATATATGTAACTAAAGAGAACAAAGCGTAATGCACATTGAAACCATGGGGAAAAAAAGTATCGACTATTAAAACCACAAAAATGCCAAACTTTTATGTTCAAGTCGCACAAATAAGAATAGCCCTTCTTACATAGATTTATAAAAAAGCTAACTTTTAGGCATGAAATTATACTCTGAATTGTTGCTAACCCCTTGACGCCCTAAAGCTCTCAATGACTCAACGATGCGCACACCCGCCAACAAAAGAAAGGATATTTGTTGCCCATTCCTTTGACCCAATCATACAAGGAAACATGCTGCCAATAGCATAAGCTCATGCATCACGAACCTTTACCTAGATACACACTCACACACATACACAGATATATATATATAGAGCTTTAATATTAACCCTTTATAACCAATGTTAATTAATCTTTTCTCAATTCAATATACTTCATATAAGTAACCTGTACAAGCTGTCAACTTCATTTACACCTTGACACGGTTTTACATGTTTGATGGCTTTTAACCAGAATGTAAACTAAATTCCTACTTACAAAGCTCTTCTGCGGGATTACACGGCCTATCCAACTCCAGTTAAGCACAGAGCTTCAACCATGTTAGTACCTATTAGCAGCATACGAACGATGCCAATAAATACTACGAAACCACTGGAACCCGACACATTTCAAATCGAACACGATGTAATGGCAATTGATAAACGTAGGTCCCTACTAACGTTAGTTCCTTCAACGCTTGTTAGCTACATTCTATGCAGGTGCGGGGACAAGCCCGTAACTCAGCTCTCTCGACCTCAATACAGCTACTCAGCTCGTTGAAAACTGGGGAATGTGTCTACATGCAGCCTGCTAACAGTATATGTATGGCAGCGCTAATGAATTGCCAACATTATATTACAAATGAAAAGTAGTACCTTAGCAAAAAAAAAGGGAAAAAGCTAAGTAACCCTACCCTCAATACATTATTAACCCATGTATATGATACCATAACACCACAGGGTTTACAATCACACATGTACAACAACAACAACAACAACAACAACAACAACAACAACAACAAAAGAAAAACCATGGAGATATATAAAAAAAATCACACGAAAAATACCAAACACGAACTTGGACTTGACATTACAAAAAATGTGTTATGATCTCGTACCTTTATAAATATATCATTTATCCACAGATATAAATGCACATTATTTTATTATTGTAGTTGAATAATAAGGTCATGTTGATCCAATATGTCCACTTTATTTCTTGCCTGTCAGCCATAGCTGACCCAAATATCCAGAAGTTATGTACATATATTTTGATCAAATTTTGTACAAGCAACGTGCTGACCAAATATTTTGCCATCTACTACAGCAATACTTTCTTGATGCAAGCATTATGATGTAGGTCCAAATTAGAAAGAAATAATCGTGTAAACTGACTTTAAATTTCAACCTCTAAAATCGTCCATCATGCAAGAAAAGTCACGTTTTCTACAAAGCTTCACTTTTGTATTACAATAGTGTTTGTGCAACATTATACACACGCACTCACACACACACACACACTAACACACATACAATGTATATATATATATATATATATATATATATATATATATATATATATATATATATATATCACTTATTTTTTGCAAGTTTAACACTTGCTTGTCTATATTAACTATGATGATATATTTGATGAATAGTATCATTTTCAAACCCTGCCAACGATCGCCTTGCCTTCAGGCATACACTTACTATCTTGCGGCTCTTATTCTGTGAGGTAAGTTTCATGGAGAGGTATGTCTCAAATGAAGCTGGATGCTTAAGCATGAGGCAAGTTTCACGGATGAAGCAGACCTCGCTGACGAGAAAGCTTTAAAACCGCTTAGGAGGTCTTGAAAGCGAGGTTGCTATAATGCTGCATTTTTGCTTCTCAGCAAGAAGAGCTTTATCAGAGTAGTTGTAGCCTTCAATATCAAAAAAAAAAAAACTGGCAGCCATCTACCGCATGGGATGGCATTCAAAAGTGTGGCGGGTTTTTTGTGTGTGTTTGTTTTGTTTTTGTTTCTGTTTTTTTTTTTTGGGGGGGGGGTTGTTTTGTTTTTGTTTGTGTGGCGATGGAGCAAAGTATCAGCAGATGCAACTATATATATATATTTTTTTTTTTTGCGGGACCTCAGAGCACCGCCATTTGTCACTCGAGTGTGATAGTGTAATCATCGAAAACTCATAAATACTTTTGTAAACGGCTACATGCAATATTGACACCAGGTATGGGACACCTTAAGTCACTCGCCAAATTGACAATGCAAAACACAAAACAAAGGACCAATTTAAGCTAATGTCCAACTTTGCAAAATGACCAATTCTTGGCCACATTTTACCAGACTATACCTTCCTATATAATAAACCTATAAACTGAATTTACTACAAGGTTTTGCGAAATCAGTCGGCACTAAACAGGCAACTCTACACTTAAACTTTTTTAAACACAAGCATTCAAATAAGTATATCATATAAAATGACCACACATGTCCTATTATATCTGAATATGTGTATCTAAAATGCACCAGAAGTTGTTCATAACCCCATCTACTTTGTTTTATAAACAATAGTAATGTAAAAATTGCAAAATTACTTTTTTTAATTTATAGAGAATGGTTGACTCATGATTTATGACAAATATTCAAGAATGGACTGTGTCCTAATGATACAGCAAAAGGTCTTATTTTGTCAATTTTGACAGAGAATGGTGGACCCTTCATTTTTGATATATATCCTTTTTGAATGAAATATTTAGTCCCAGAACATATTTGCTTTTCAGTCGTTTAAGAGTACATCACTTTCTATTTGACCAATATCAGATCTTTAACTTTACAGAAATGCCAGCATAAACTAGACATTTTGCTGCAAATACTTTTTGTCAGCAACCAAGGTTTAAAGGTTCAGATGGTCCATCCATTAGTTTGCACTAAAGGTGTTTTCTTACTGCTCCGGATTGTACTGGGATGAGAACCATCAAATTGAACAACTGATAGACAATATGTTCGTCATCCAAAGTCGCTTTAAATGACAAAACGAACAACAGTATCAAAAACCTGACATTACTTTGAGTACTTTTACAGAGACGTGTGCATTTATGCACGGAACAGAGCAAAATTCAATTAATTTTGTGCGACTAGTGGGTGAGAGTAGATTTCATGAGAAAAATATGTTCATACAATATTTCAAATTGTTCCCAGGAGTCCACCTTCTGTGCTCTTGTACATTAGTCGATAGCCACCATACACTCTTCAATTGACCCCCTATTGTGTCCAGTACAAACAAAGGCCATACTTACCTACCGCATTTTCCCATTTAGGATAACATTAGTCCCAAGCTGCCAAATCAGCAGATCACACTACTGTGGACAAAGCTATATTTGCACTGAAACCAGAACAGATTGCCACAATGAAAGTTGCATGCAACACTTGATCAAAACTTCGCTCTTTCACCAGTAACAAAAATGAAGATGTTAAACATAGATGTCACCATGAAGTTTAATGATACAAATCTTCAAGCTAAATAGTCAACAAAGGCCATCTTTCCTAACCCCCAGAAAATAAACCGAAAAAGGAAAAAAAAAGAAAAAAAAACAGTGTTGCCGCTTTTTAGATGCATGTATAATCTTCATATTATTACCAATAGGACTTACGCAGTTTTATGGATCAGACAGATACTACACTTTATGCAGAGGGACTGGTAAGAGACAGCTCTTCTTTAAGCGATGAGAATTACCCACCCACCTTAAATGATTCTGATTAATATAAAATCAGGGAAGCATTCATATCTGTTAAAGAATGAGATTTTGTTACAAATTGTTAATTATAAATTATGACCATTATCTAATGAAGCGATTTTAAACAAGGATTGAAATATTTGAATGACATTTCTGGAAAAAAATCTTAAAAACACGATTAGGATCCATATATTGGGTCACGTGATTGTAACAACTGTTTACTTGGGTGTGTTATAGGGAAGTTTTCTGTGTGGTTACGTTGATTTATTGTGTATATTCTATGAGTGCTGGCATGGCCAGAAACAATTATTGGTTTGCTTGTTTATTTTTCTGCCCTCCCCTGCTACTCCCCGCACATGGGCATGTTTTCACCTGGTTTTGTTCATCTTTACCCTACATTGACAAAGATTCAGAAACATGGCATCTTATCGTCTTAAATTCTCAATATATTCCTTGAATTAGTAGTCTGTCAGATCTCTTGACGAGAGGCCCTGTGGCTTGGGATCGTGTTCGCATTTACCCTTGTGATTGGTGAATTTGGTGATGCGGTATTCTTTAAGATATATCTCCATCAAAGACCCATACCAGGGAAAGTGCTTCCAATTGGCAGATTACTTTCACAGGTTTCCTCTATCAATCTGTTTCAAATTGTTTTTATAACTGTTGTAATGGTATGATCTATCATAGTAAACGACATTGGGGTGCCAACTGATTCAGTTTTGGCAGGTTTAAGAGAGATATTGATGGTAGGAACCACGGCGTCTTTGATACTTATAATAATATATGAGATGTAACCAGAACTTCAATCTTGCATACTGCATGGCAGGATCTGATTGATTTGCCTATATCATATCGATACCTGTGGACTCCTGCTTCAATCTCACATAATACAGTAGTAGGCATATTGCACAAGTATAACGTTTTGATTTCAGTTTTTATACGTGTCTACAATCACACAGTTTCAACATCATCACAATAATAATCCTCCCCAAAAAGTTGTGTTGCATTTGAATACAAAGAATACCTTTACTATTGTTTCTGTGTCACTCAATAATTCATGAATTGACACAATGCCAGAATATATCCGGCACAAAAGAGCGTACGCTGGTGTGGCTGCCCTTTGGATGATCAAACTTTAAGCCTTTCACCATTATTTTTATACTGCACATATTCTGGGCATTGTAGTCAAACCTGAAGATTTCAAGCCATTATGGTTCTCTGATTTAAGTGACCTGGATATATCCACATTTTTACAAATAGATAGGACTTGGAAGTATCTGCATTTATACAACTTGATTGGACTTTGTACCGGCAAAGCAAGCCATGCTTTACTACAACTCGGCATTCCTCTGACAGCAGTCACAAAAATATGGACTACAGAGCCCCTTACAAGATCAACCATCTCAACTATCAGTAAACTAGGAATTCAATGCAGTGGCTAGATATCTGAGTTAAGTGAAGGGGACTTACCTGCATCTATTCAACTTGATTAGACCTTATTCCTTCTTAACAAAACTTGCTGCTCTACACTTAAGCATTCCACAGATATCAGTCACAAATGCATGGACGACAGAATCTCCTTACATGATATGGTAATATCTCTGATTCATGTGAATTGGACTTACCTGCATTTATTCAGCTTGATTAGACTTTGTTCCTACTTAACAAAACAAGCTGCACTACACTTCAGCACTCCACAGATATCAGTCACATATGCATGAACTACGGAATCCGCTTCCACGATCAACCATCTCAGCAATCAGTAAACTGGGAATTCTATGAAATTGGACTCATGGGGGGAACAAAATAGCGTTTGAAAAAGGCTGTATTCACAAGTCATACTTCGAATATTCCAGCATTGATCACCTCCAGACAATGCAGTAAAGCGAACAACAGCATGAGTTTGTGTATGTCCTTGCAGGCTGGATCTAGAAGAAAACAATATTCAATGCCCTTGGCTTTCAATGAATCCTGCGTGTATGCCAAGCCAGCTCCCACAAGGAACATTTGGTAAAATGTGCCGCCACCCCCTGACAATAGTTATAAGCTTTTACGGGACCATGCCATGTCATGTGGAAATCGACTGACCTCTGCTCTTGACCAGGAATTCACCCATAGTTTCAATTAATACTGACGTCTGCCCTCGATCTTTCACTCCTATACACAAGATATTAAAATGTTTGCTAGTGAAAGGATATAGAGTGAGCATGAATCAAAAATCAGAAAAGGTCAGCTTTGGTCAATCTGGCGTTCTTCGACCGCCCACATGCTTGCATGATGGTTTGATGGACCTTCATCTGAATATTCGGTTAAACTGTGCAATATAGTCAGTGTATATTTTATATAGTTTAGCCACTTTGTTTTTTATGAAACCAAATTTTCCTCAATTTTCCTCAATTTTAATTTAAACAGTTCAAGAAATTTGATTTGCAAATTTGTTTCGGTTAAATCTATCCTGCCCATCACCTGTTAATTGTTCTATTAGCCCGACACTATTTGTGTTTCCTGTTTTTGTACATGTACGTGATATAGATGTAAAACAATTGGCACCCGTAGTACTATCCTCAAAATTATCTTTGACTCTGACTTTGACCATGACCTTGGCTATGACCTTGAGGCCTCCAGTCTTCAAAATGTTTGTTTCCAGGCACTCTTAAATTTTCTTAATATGGCAAATCATGTTTGGTTTGTTTGCAAATGAAAAGGTAGTGGCAGGCAAATAAGCTGTGTTTCTCTTACAAGTAGACAGTTGCAGTGGCCAATAAAGCAATCAGTAATGTAAACATGCAGCATATAGGTTAACAGTACTGTGAAACTACTTTTTACCCTCCGTAAATAAAAATGCCAGAGAGTATTGTCGTCTCTGGGTCGTCCGTCCATCCGTCAGTCCATCTTGTCAACGTTACCAAAATATCTCAAAAAACATCCAATTTGAAAGCCGTCTGAGTACCGTCAACCCTGACGACATTACCACGATGTCTCAAAACATATTGACCACAGCTTTACCAAATTTTAACGGAGATGTATTTATGATGGACCAAGTTCCTCCAGCGGCCTGTGACAATTTTTTAACTTTTTATAAAACTTTTGATGTCTTATTTGAAGGCTGTCTGAGTAGCGTCAACACTGCCACCTATACCACATTGTCTAAAAAAATATTGACCACAGCATTACTACATGTTTGTCAGAGAAGATCTTATGATGGAACAGGTTCCTATTTAAATCCAGCTTCATCTTTTTAATTTTTATAAACCTTTTTATTAAAATATTTATCTTCAATGCCATCTTACTGGTGCACAAGAGGAGGATATTACCATAATATCTCAACAAGGATCCAATGCTGCATTTTTTTCAGAGATGCATATCATACTGGACGACATCCCTATTGAAAACCAGCTTCTTCTTATTGTTCTTTAAACTTGTTATCAAACTGTGAAAGGCCGTCTGAGTGACCCACAGCAGACAGTCTCTGTCACCAGAACTTGCCCCAAGGACACTTGCAAAATTGCGTTTTCTTTTCATAGACAACTATATGGAAATTGTATGTAAAGTATTCTACTGCGAAGTTTCAAAACAAAGTTGCAGAATTGAGTGAAAAGATTGTGGGCGAGGACGGTAATTCATTCTTTCCACACTATTTTTAAAGAGCTAATTATGGCTTGAATTTTTTCTTACAGTTAGGCTTGTAGCATAGTGACTGTAGAAATGAGAATGACTGATGCTGATCTGATTTTTTCTGCAATCTAACTTTTTATATTTTTGGGGGAATTTTACCAAAAAAAAAATAGTATTTTAAAATATAGATTATGTATTTCGGATTTTAGAATTAATTGCCAGCACTTCTTAGTCTCTACAAAAATATCCTGTGACAATTCTGAAAGGTCTTTGCTAAATATTTAGAGTTCACTTAAAAAAACATCCCTAGTTTTGCGGTCTATATTATGTATTCCATTTCAGATCAAGGTAGAAAAGATAAATTTTTGGGGTTTTAAGTTTTGATGAAATTCATTTGCTTCCGTCCGTTAGACTTTTTACATTTTGCACTTCTAAAAAATCCTTGTAGGGAATGTTTTTATTTTGAAAATGGATATTCCGTAGGTGGTTCTCTACCAATGTTAAGAAGGAGATGATGAGGCAGTATTTTCTTGCTTTTTGATGAATATGTTTACTTTTTTTCAATTAAAAAAATGAATTTTTTTCTCAAAACTGCTAAGCCAATTGCTTTGATGTTGCATACAGAATCACTTGAGGTCATGCAGTTCACAGTTTGAACATTATGTGGTGCTGCATGTTCTCCTACTTTGCATGAATTTTGTGTACTGAGGCTATTTTTGCCTCTATCATTAGAACTAAAACCTGTTTTCTGCCTGTTTGTGTTGAGTAAAATGTAGCATAATGGCCAGCATAACAGCTCCTTTTTAATGCCTAAATCCTTAGCATCTGGTATTATGTGTTGTATTAATTTTACCCTAAGGATAATTATAATCTATCTGTATACGTTGCATTAACACCTTTTACCTGTATGTTTTGCATATATGATACCAAAATGGCCAATATGATAGCTCTATGTATGTTGCCTTCATGTTTGTTTCTTGGATATGTTTTGCATGTGGTACCGTAATTTCCGACACGATGGCCTGTATATGGTTCCCCTAATGACCGTTTCCCATAGGCATTTGGATATGACATATAATAATAATAATAATAATAATAATAATAATAATAATGATGATGATGATTATAATAATAATGATAATGATAATAATAATGATGATGATGATGATGATGATGATGATGATGATGATGATGATGATGATGATGATGATGATGATGATGATGATGATGATGATGATGATGATGATGATGATAATAATAATAATAATAATCATAATCATAATAATAATCATAATAATAATAATTTATTGGACCTCCACTTCGGGAGAAGTAAAAGATATAAATACATCAAGATAAAAGTACTTGCACATCAGGATAAAAAGAACTGACAGTTAAAATATACACTGTACTGGTCATGTGTATTCAAACATGATTATGATCTTATTGTACCCCTAGAGTTAGCCAGCTACCATCATATTAAAAATGAGACTAATATGTAATCTGTCCACCACGACCCGGATGACTGAGCAGATAAGTATCACATAAAAAGCACATCGATTAAACCCATTGAAAATGCCTTTAGCAACATAGGGGCAAAAATATGCTCGTATTCCCAGGGACGGTTGAAATTTTCATGGAGGATAAGATATCTAAGGGAGTCAACAACTCCATCAGCTTGACTTTCAAACGAGCAGGATGTGATACCATGGACAGAACGTTGATTAAAAAACACGTCAATAGGGGACATGCCTTGGCAGTGCACTCTGTCGATCATAGTATTGGAGACAAGTCCTGCAGTGCCTTGAGTCATATACCTGGCAAGAAAATGACAGCAGAGCCTCCTATAGGGCGATTCAACGTTGGCTACCCTGTGCAGCAGGTACACTGTACAGTGCTCAATTGTATCCTTGACCCGTCGAATACAGAGGGCCTTCAAGACAGCAGAGGAATGTGTTCCTTTACTAAAACCAAGCACTTGCTTTATAATTGTGCCTTGGAAAGATTCTAGATGCTTGTGCAAACCTTTAGAGAGGTGGACGCTATTTAATCCGTATAAAAAGCTACGGGCACCGATTGTCTTACTCAAATGAGACTTAACTTCTGAACTTAATCCTGGATAAACCATACCGACAGAGCTCAGACTATGCATGGCTCGACGGGCGGAGTTAATTCTATTTTGAACATGGTCATTATATGTATACAATTTGGAGAAACATACTCCTAGAACATCTAAAGATTCCTCAATTTTCTTTGTGCTTGAACCTAATTTAACAAATAAATCGAAATAATGCTTCCCAACAATCATACATTTTGACTTTTAAAACCAAAATTAAACCTCCAGGTACTAGCGTATTCCATGCACAAATCCACCATACTCTCTAAAACAGGCACCGTGGCCGAAAAAAGTGTTACGTCATCAGCATATGTTACAGAGTTATGAGTATCTGCCCCAATACGTGCTCCCTTACAACACCACCGTGACTGCAGAAGCAGATCATTTATAAAAATGTTAAATAGCGCCGAGGACAAGGAACTGCCTTGTTTTGTGCCACGGGTTACATCGAACTCACTACTGTGTGTGCCTTTCCACTTAACAACCGCTTTCAGTTTACGGTACCATTTTAACAGCAACATCCAGTGAGAGGTCAGTAAAACATTGTACAATTTGTAAAAAAGGCCATCGTGCCAAAGAGAATCAAAACATTTTTCTGCATCAAGGGATGCTACAAACAGTGGCGAGTCTACAGAAATAAAATAAGACATGACATCATGCAAAAGCGCACAGGCCATTGCTGTGCCCCTGCCCTGTCGAAATCCGAACTGTGAGTCAGCGGCTTCATCAATAGGGATGAGATACATTTTGATCATTTAAGAATAGGCCGAACTCAGAGTGATTGGCCTATAACTGGTTACATCACTCGGATTGAGAGTGGACTTCTTTAAAACCAGTACAATCACACCAATTTCAAAAATAGCAGGAACGACACTGCACTGTAACATCATGGAGAATAGAGAAGCAAGGTGTCTACACAAAAAATTGGATTTACCAAACTTCAAATGCTCACTATATATTCCGTCGGGTCCTACAGCTGTATTTCACTGGAGCGAGTCTATCAGCCTTTCAACTTGATCAGGCGTAATGACTGTATCAAAAATATCGTCAGAATACCCATTGGATGTATGCTTAATAATATTATGTACCTTTACTTGCTCAGGGGTTAAATCTCCACTATCCTGCATTATTTCTCGCAAATAATCAGCAAAGTCAGAAGAACATAAAGTAGAACCAGCCTTTTTATGTTGGCTGCTGAAATGAAGAGTTTAACTTATGTGTATGTCGATCGATGAGCCCTTGGCTATACCGCCTACACATGCGGCGAAATTGCTTTTTCATATATTTTCATGCTTCAAACACCGCACCTGTTACAGGTTTACCATTACTTACCCAGAGAGCCCACCAAAATCTCTTTCTATCTCGAAGAACGCTGAGATGTGGACACCAGTAAGGCTTAGGTTTATACAGTTTAGGGGGCTTGCAGCCCGCCTCTTTACATGACTTGTGGATAAGAGAGTTTATGTGGTTAAAACGCTCCTCGAGCTGTTTACAAACAAGGTTACGGTCTGTGCTCTCATCCCTGGTAATAGCCACAGCAGGTAATTAATTTAATTGGTCACATAGAATCTGTTGGTTTTGTTCATTATTAGAAGAATTAGTCCATTTGGGATAGGGGAAAAGTTTACGAGCGCCCATGATCGTCGGATCGATTCCCCTCTTCACCTAAACTTTATCATTGACAACAAAACTTATATGACTATGGATAGGCAGGTGATCACTGACATTCATTTCGTCAAGCGGTACAATATCACATGAGTTAACACTGCCGGCGTCATGTGAGATGCATAGAACATGGTTGATCCAACTAAAATTATTGTTCTCAAAGCAGAAGTAAGTGAAGTTTACAAATTGTGAGAAGCACATATCAAGCACCAGTAAATCATTTGACACAATTAAATCATATAAAATATGGCTATTCTCATTGAACCCGGATTTCGTGTACCATTTCTTGTTCAATTTCGTGGTTACTGGTAATATGGCGTTAAAATCACCCATGATCTTCATAGGAGCAGCAGGGGCATACTGATCAATAACAGCTTGAACAACGTCAAGAGTCAACATATACTCCTCCATATTATCCCCACAATAAACGGCCTATATACATTTATAACGACCTGGGTGATCTTGCCACTGCGGCCACTTATGGCAATAGCGATTATACTGCTTCAATTTTGTGAAAAGAGATACCAGCTCTGCGTTTACAAATGGTGGCCACATCTCCATAAGGTCTACCCCTGTAATCAGTCTCAACATCTGTCATGCCAGATTTGGCAAATATTTGAAAACAATCATTTGAAATGGGACTGGAGGTATGAATCGAGTTTTCTATTATGGATAGTTCATTTGGCCGCAGCCAAGTCTCATTCAGACATAGAATGCCACAGGTTTCAATTCTGTTGAGTATGTAGTCCAAGCTTTGTTTATCCCATGACAAAAGTTTCAGCAACGAGCTGTACCCTGGACAGAGCAGGGCTATCACAGTTCCTGCTGGACGAATTGTCACTTGTGTTAGTACTCATGCTCCGACCAGCCCTTCCACCAGTCATTATCGGGTTGGTCGATCCAGTCATTGTGGTAGGAGCCATAGTGGGAGTCGTGGTAGGAATCAGTCCATCTGCCTTGGGATTCTTCCTCAACCTGATATGATCGGCGTCCTGGACCATGGCGATGCCTGCGTGAGATCTGCTGATTTCCGTAAGGTCGCCCTGTTCTCCCTGCGCGACTTTTGCCAAAGGAGGAAGCCCCATTAACTAAGTAACCGGTTTTAACCGAGTTCACTTTGTTCACAAATGGGTGCACATTGATGCCCTGTGGCCAGTTGTCTTTACACAATACTGTGTCTAAATCGTCTACAGACACAGATATTTTGAAAGATGTATTACCCGGCCTAATGGCTAATTGCTGCACATTCAGTTGGCTGGGATGGCGTATCTTCATTTTTTCAGTCACATGTCTCTCTATATCACTACTTCTGTGCCTCCTATTGACACCGCCAACATATACCTCACGGCACACGGGATCAACACCAGTTAGAGGGGCAGCAGTGATCCCGTCACTCACAGTCACGACAGTGTGAGCCTCCACTTGTGTTGATTGACTTTGTGGCAAGCTGCTGAATTTTGCTCACTTTGTCTTTTCCTTTTAACATTAGTGGTCTTGCGGCACTCCCTCCTCATTTTCTTAAGGTAGGAGGCCGGCAATTGAAAATCTCTCAGTCCCTCAGCATCCTCACCATCTTCATCTTCTGATGATCCTGTTTCGAGGGATCCAAAGTCTGGGGAGCCCCTATCATTAGCCTGCCTGGTGACAGAGGGAATGTCCCTTACTGCATCTGTAACAGTGTGGGGCACAGGAGCAGGCGCACTAGACGTTTCAGGACTCTGTGCAGTCTGAGAAATGACCTACTCCTCCATGATTAGGGATAACTGAACCTGGAGATGATCATTGTCATCTTTCAATGTTTTGGCCACCCGTTCGACCTGCAATAGTCGAATACACAGATTGGACACGATCGAAAGGACATCTGTCAGATCTTTCACTGTGGCCTCAATATTGCTATCAACAGGAGCACCATCCTTGCTGGTAAACATCTAGTCAAGGTTTCTGCTAGGTAGCTTATTTACTTGGCTGCAGCCCATGTTGCATATGTCAGGGATTATAGTGGATTTCATTTGCCTGTTAATTGGCCTCCTGTCTTTAAATTGGACGTAGCACTCACCGATTTTCGCGAACATTCCCTCTATGAAGGGATCCCAGATCCTCCATATCACGTACCTCAAGACCTTCTTGAATGTCTTTGGTGCCATACTGGAAGATACACTGCATCGAGTTGAGAAACGTATCACACAACAGTTTCTTTTGCAGCTTTGACAGATTGTTCTATGGGGGCTGCCATGTTGGTCATGGTTGGCCAGTCGTGACAATTAAGTCCTTATGTAATCTGGCGTGACAGTATGCGTGACAGCCAGTATGCCCACCATAAACGGCGAAGTGCAAAGTATGGTATCAGCACCAAGGTCCCAAAATTTGGTGAATTTGGCTGTAAATCACCTGTATACAGTCTCTGTACCTTGAGTGATACTCAGAGCGACTTTCGAATCAAAGTGAATCCTAAATCATGACAAAAGTCCCAAAACAGCAGCTCCAAGAATTGAGTGTGTTCATAAGTCACGCATGCTCCCTATAATGTATCTCTGTATATTGGCTTAAATCCCGTTTGCTGTATTTATTGTGTGAATTATACAGCCAGTATGACATCTCTATCTTGTCTTTATGGCCCGTTTCGTGTTAGTGCAGTGTGTAAATGGTACCATAATGGATTAATAAGCCCTAAATATGTTGTCTTAATAACGGTTCCTATATGCCTTGCATTAATTGTACCTGTTAAAACCGGCTGGTATGATGAACCTATATATTTGCAGTAATGCCTTCTTCTCCACTGCTTTATGTTCATAGCCAAGATGACAGCACTGTATGTGTTGCTCATTTCCTGTTTCCTGTTCCTGTTGGGTATAGGGTTCTATGATGGCCAGTGAAATAGCTTAGTATATGCTACCCTAGTGCCTATTTTTTGTAAGTGTAGTGTATATGGTGCTCAAATGTTCAGTGTTACATCTTTGTATATAATGCCTGTATGCTTAGTGGTCAATTGTGATACCTGTCTATATGTTGACCTAATGCTTCTTCCCCGTATATGTTGTGTATATGGTAGCCAAATGGGCAGAAAAACTCGGTATACGCCCAATAATTGCCCTGATACTTCTATTCCGTAGGTGTCTTGTATGTGGCTCCAAGATAGCAGCACCGTATATGATACCTTAATGATTGTTTCTTGTATGTATTGAGCATATTTTTTACCAAACGGCCAATATACTGTATGTGTTGTGCATTTTGTATGGTAACGAACTTAATGGTAGCCCTATATAGGTTACAGACCACAGTTGTGATTGGCTGGTTGCGCATCCCAACGGAGATAGTCCGTAATTGTGAAAATACCGTGTTTTCAGCATAATGTAGCTTCTGTTTAAATAAAGTTAGCAAAGTCAGGTTTGCTGCATCACAGAGTTGCTTCATTGGTGGTCATATAGGTGCACTGTCTTCCAGGCCAGGTGGGAACTTTATGGTGAGGAAGGACAATGATGTGACCCCGGCCAGAGCACAGTTCATACACCTGTATAAAGCTGACATCCAGGTGTTGTTTCGTATTGCAATTATCACGAAATAATGAGCTGGGAATTGTATGACAAAAATTTGTCCGTTTTTCTCTCACATTTTTATCTATTAAATACCGTTGAAGAAATTTTAAAATACCAAAATGCTGATTTTTTAGACTGGAAAATGCTAATATGAAAAATAGAAGGATTTATAACTGTAGTCTGTGGCCTATAGGTTGTCCTGACGTTATTATTTCTATGTATTGTGGTTTAGGTACATTTGTGACCTGTTTGATATTTATATGTGTTTGCTCTGTTATTTTTGTTTGTGAATATGGCCTACATGATAGCTCTGTATTTGTTGTCCTAATGCCTATTTCCTGTATATTTTTCATACATAGTATCCAAATAACCAGGTTGGGAGTTTTGTATACATTTCCCTAATGCATAACATCTGTAAATGTTGTTTAAATGGCAGCCTGATTAGCAAAATGATAGCTCTATATATGTTGTCCCATTGCCCTTTTCCTTTATGTGATGCGGGTATTGTACTCTTATGGCCAGTACCAAAGCCCTTGTCTCTATGGGGCCAAATGACCAAATTATGTTTAGTAAAGAATACATTTGGCTTTATCTTCTGAACTTATAGCGCAATCTTCATAAAACTTGGCAGACAGTGAAATATGCCACAGATATATAAAACTTGACCTTTATTTGACCTTGAGATGACCTTGAACACTAAAATATAACTGTTAAAAGATTCGTATGTCATTTTTACCCAGATATTGATACATATGCTTCAAATGTCCTTTTTATTTGAAAACAATGAAGTCTGAGGATTATCATGAAAAGCATTGTTTTTTCATATAACCAACTATTAACTGATCCGGAAAGTTCTGAGTAGAAAAAGTATTTTTCCCAACTATCAGTGAAGTTTAGAATTGCCTCATTAAAATATGTCCACCATGGGATGTAACTAAAAGAGTAGTCCTCGTGAATTTGTTAAATCTTGGTGAAATCATATCAATCTGATTAGTTCACGCGAATTTGTTAAATCTTAGCAAAATTAAATCAATTTGAAATCAGAGTCTCGTTTTCGATTTCTCAATCAAAAGTAGGCGCCACCAATGGGTTTATGGGCTACAATTTCAAAAGGAAGTAATTTCTTAAAAACATAAGATTTTTAGTAATATTTTAAATAAATATATACTAAATGCAATTTTTGTATTTTACCTATTTCATATACAGATGTAAGTCTGTTATGTAAAAAGGGAATAAACTATTACAAAGTGCCCCTTATAGATTTTTTTTTTTCATTTTTGCGTTAATTTCATTTTTTTTTTTCAAATTATTCTACGGAACATTTTACATTGTTCTCTTTACTTTCTGTAGTTTCTTGTTATTAATGTGTCAAAAAGACACAGAAGGCCAAAAAGACCAATCCAGATCACTGAACATGTCAAAATGTTTTCTTCTGGTATGATCTATCAAGATGCCAAGTTTCATCAAATATAGATTTCTCTGCCATAGGTGTCCAGCATATCACCCACATATAGCTATTCTAATGCCCACTTTTTTATTCCGTGTGTGTATTCTCACTCATGGTAGTTTCTTTTACGTGTTGTGTTTGGGTAATACTACAACTCTTTGATTATATCCCTATGGCTATATATGGTGCCATAACGACCGGTTTAAATGGTTCTGTATATGTTGCCCTAATGCCTGTTTCTTGTAGATGTACAAATGGTACCATAATGGTTAGTATAACAGCTTTGTATATGATGCTCATTGGGGGGGGGGGGTTGTGTATGTGATGCTAATGTTCTGTATTATATCTCTATATGTGGTCCCTATTACCTGTACCTTTATGTGTTTTGTCTTTGGTACCAGCATTAGAGTACGATTTGCAACCCTATTGCCTAGAAGTGATGTCTGTGTGGTTCACTAGCAGCCATGATAGCTCTTTGTGTTTATTTAGAACAACTCATGACTGACCGTACATCAATTTGAAACATGCTCAATGAAGAGGACCCGTAACGTATTCTATGCTAGCATAACATTAAAATTCCTGCACCTTAGCAGCATATGGTAAACTTGGTGTCGCCATGTTGTCAAACAACGTCAAAGCTGAATCAATTGGTAAAACATAAAATTTAAAATAAAATATATATTAATTAATGTGCAAATTCTCTGTGTTTGTTCAGCAAATATATTTATTGCCCTGGACCATTTAATCGTCATGAAAATATTATACCCAAATATTTTATTTGATACTATATCCATGTTCTGCCTACTGAATATCCATTTTTATCCATTCATCCAGACTGGTCTTCTAAGCCCAATAATATTTGACTTTCGAATGTTTACATTCACACCAAATTTTAAACAGAATTTCATCAGATTATTTTACATTTATTGCTTAGATCATTTTACATTTTTGTTACTGGCCTGCAGTATCATTCGGTAAAGTTATACCAATAGCGTATAGAGGATCCCAACGCTATTTATGTTAGCAGCAATCAATCTACCTTCGCATCCTTCACTTTCACACATTGATACCAGCTCCTTAACAACCGCCAGTATGACAGCCGTATATATGAAACTTAATGATTGGTATCTATAATGTTTATGTGCTTTTTGTAAGCGAAAGGCCAGAACTGTATATCTGCATATGTTCAGTAATGCTTATTTCCCGTATGTAGGTACCTTATGGTCATCATGAAAGCTCAAGATACGTTGCCGTAATGCCATTTTCCTATATGGTACCCCAATTAGGCGAGCGGCCAACTCCCAAAAAGAACTATGTTTTAGGAGTTTAATTGCCCCCACAGTACAGAAATATACAACATGTCCTAAATTTATTTTTCACTTTTGGAGATAATATTTCGGCATGTTGTCCTTACTTCTGGGTGTTTCAAGGGGAAGAAAACAAAGCGTACACACAAGTTCATATTTACTCTCACGATTTCACATTTTCTGTGTATTGTACTGCATTAAAGCCATGAAACCCAATTTTAGAGCTTCATTGAAAATTATATAGTGCTTTTATATTACAGTCACCACTATTGTAGGATTCCCTGCAAACCCTAGTGTAACAATGGTAATATGTTCACACACCCCTTCCATCTTTTTTTCCTAATTTCGATAATTTGTTGAAAATCATTAAACTGACAGCAGCATCATGTAGTGACCAAATTTGGTTGATATGAAGAACGGGAACATCCGTACTGAGTTTTCAGAGAATCTAACATATGGTTTGGCCGCAAGAAGTCGAAAAAACGAAAACGCACATAATCACAAAACAAGACGACTGTGACAGTCCTGTGGTTAGCTGACCCTTCATGAACAAACAGGAGTAATCAATGCCACTTAGTAAACAGCTTTCTTTGACCCTTTCACAAGGAACATTTTCATCAAGTTTCAGTATAATTCGAATAACGGTTTGGAGAAGATGTCGAAAGTAGCAAAAACACACAAAATTCATAAAAAAATAAGAGCCCCACCTCCTGAACAAGTTGAGTTCTAGGATTACCGTGAGTGTCCCCATGCAATTTAAACGCAATTGGCCAAGTGATTTTAGAGATTTTTTTTAAAGATTTTGCTAACAAAATGAGGTGGTGCTGAACAAAGTAAGAACTAGGAGTATCTAGGAGTATCCCTGTGTGATATCAAAACAATCGGGGGAGTGGTTTTGGAGAGGATTTTTTTTAGATTTGCAGCTTAATCTGAGTGGCGGTTCTGGAGAAGAAGTCAAAACATAGCGAAAACACACAAACATAAGCAATCGGCCAAGTGGTTTCAGAGAAGCTTTTTTTTACGATTTTGCCAAATATCAGGTGGTACTGACCAAATTAAGAAGTATGTGTCTCTAGGAGCGTCCCTGCGTGAAATCAAAGCAATCGAGTGAGCAGTTTTACAGAAGATGATTTTTAACGATTTGCAGCTGAATCTGAGTGGTGGTTCTGGAGAAGATGTCCTAAATAGCGAAAACACAGACAAACAAAACATGAAAAATAGAATATAATTGCAGCGCCATCCGATGACAAATTAAGGACTAGGAGTCCCTAGGAGTGTCCCTGTGGGATATCAAAGCAATTGGGTGAGCCGTGTTGGAGAATTTTTTTTTAAGATTCCCCCCCCCAAAAAAAGACAAATTTATAAGAAAAAAAATCCAAAAATCACTGGAGCACAATCATTTGAACAAACCTGGTAGAGACCCACCCAATGTACATTGCCACCAAATTTGAGGTCAATCCGGATAAAGGTTTCGGAGGAGAGGTCGATATTAGGAATTAGCATTAGAATGCCCATTGACTTACATAGGAAAAGTGCATTTATTGATAAATACCCGTATTTAAAAAAAAATCGTTAAAAATCAGGAATCCATAGCAGTGCAATATAGTGAACAACTTTGTTTGACCCTTCCACGAGGAACATATCCACAAGGTAGTACGTGGTAATCAAAAGGAAAGCCTCATTCACCAATAAAATCCACAGCAGTGCCACCTTTTGACCCTTCTGCAAGGAACTTATCCACAAAGTTTCACATTTATCCCGAGTGACGGGTCTGGAGAAGAAGTCAAAAATAGCAACAAAACGCCAAAATTCATTAGAAAATAGGAAAAAATCACAGCGCCATACGGGGAACAAATTAGAAACTAGAACTCCCAAGGAGTATTCATGTGTGATGTGAAAGCAATTAGGTGCGCGGTTTTAGAGAAGAGGATTTTTAAAGATTTGTTCCCCCAAAAGAACAAAGAAAATTATCACCAAAAAAACCCCACATAAATAATCACTGGAGCGTACAACATGGTAGAGACCCATCCAAGGCGCATCCCTACTAAGTTTGAAGTGGATCTGGCTGACGTTTAAATTTTAGAAGAGATTTAAAATGGAAATGTTGACGGACGACACACGGACATCAGACGGAAAACCATAATATAAGAACAGCTGACTGGCACAGCTGACTTGTCAGTCAGCTAAGCTTAAAATAATAATAAAAAAAGAAGTAAAGGGAGCAGAATCGTAGCATCATCTGGTGAGTAAATAAAGGTGTAGGCATCATCGGAAGTGTCCCTATACAACTTCGAAGCATGCAAGCAATTGGTGACGCGGTTTCCGTGAAAAAAAAATATTAAAAAGGAGCAAAAATTGTAAACAAGATAAAAATTCCTGGAGAGTAATCATCTGGGCAAACATGGAAAAAACCTCCCAAGGTGTATCCCCACCAGGTTTTAAGTGAATCTAGCTGAAGGTTATGGAGAAGCCGAATATATTTATTTCTTTTGTAATTCCCATTGACAAACATAATAGTCAAAAGGAATGTATAAATAAACTGACAAGTATCGATATAAAAAAAAGTTCATAATCAGGAATAAAGAACATGACCAACTAGTGGACAACTGTGTTTGACCCTGCCACACGGTATATTTCCAGAAAATTTCAGAACAACTTAAGTGACCGCTTTGAAGAAGTCGGAAATAGTAAACCCACAAAAAAATCCGTTTGAAAAGTATAAAATCGCAGTGCCACTACTTCAATTAATTAAAGGGTCCTCAGAAGTGTGCCTATCCATTTTCGAAACAATTGGCAAAGCCGTTTCAGGGTAGATGATTTTAATAGAATATTTCAACGCATGAACCCCCCAAAATCCTTTTAAAAATCTAAAATCACTGGAGCATGACCCTTTGAACAAATGTGGTTGAAACCGATCAAAGGTACATCCTCGCCACGTTGGAGGTGCACGATTTGATTTTTGACAAGTCGAAAGTGTGAATTGAGGACGGACTGATGACGGAGCATCCTATTAACTCAGCTGACTGACAAGTCAGTGGAGCAGAATAGAAAAGTGATGAGCCCGTTCTCGGCTGACCTTCAACTTATAGAAAGTCCTACCCTGGTCTAGGGGTAGTCAGAAGTGTCTCATCGCAATTTTGAGGCAACTGGCAATGCGGTTAAAAGAGAAAAAGATATTTTATGATTTTTGTGCCATTAAAAAGGGGGAAAATATTATAAAAATCTAAAAGCTAGTGATTTTTCGAAGAAGTCGACAAAGTAAACAACCATTGTAATTCCGATTGACTTAGACTGTAACCAACATTAATGTATGCATTAACTGATAAAAACTCAAATTGAAAATTTTGTCAAGAGTCAATAGCATCACCACCTAGTCAACAATTTTGCTCCTCCCTTCCAGGAGGTAGAATTCAGCCAAGTTGCAGAACAATTTTGAGGCACACTTCTGTAGAAGTACAAAATAGCAGAAAAAAACACAAAATTACAACAACAACAACAACAAAAAAAGTAGTACCCTTGCTCAACAAATTCAGATTTACGAATCCCAAGAAGTGTCCCCTCGCAATTTCAAAGCAAGCGTCTAGGCGATTTTAGAGAAAAATATATTTTAAAGATTTTGCCCCCCCCCCCCCCAGGGCGGATGAGAATGGAAGGTCACGCAAGGGTACACACGTGATTGATCACATATATGCATGCCTAAGGATGTAATTGGTGAGTGGCATACCCCAGCATCTATTCTCTCGTTGACAGCTTGTTCGGTTCATTCATTCTCTTGTGGCTCTGTGCTAAATAGTATGGCATATGCTATCACAATGTGCAATTTAAGTCATACGTAAAAAGGAAGATAGACTTTGTATGTAAATAATGATAAGATACTGGGGTAAAAGGAGAGCACATGGTACTCATTGCTTTTTCGACATTTTTGACGACTTTAAGTACAATGGTCCTACCTATAAGTAAGCCTGATTTTTACATTTCAAGTTTCACATTATGGCATTTATTGCCTGCCTAATAGCAGTGAAGCATTATCTTAGTATGGGAAAATCAATTTAATGTATATTTGGTGTGGTGAAAGCAATATAGATATGATAGTTTGCTAACAGGCAAGAGCAGATGGCAATAAAATGATCTATTTTGCCGAAAAGGGTGATGTTTAAAGATGCCGTTTCCATGGCAACCAAACACATGCAAAATGATTTTAGGGGACCCTAAAGATAAATAAAAATCATGTTGTAGCTTCCTGTACAGTGGGGTAATTAAATCCTCCAAAATGGGTTTCTGGCCGCTCGCCTAAATAGCCCGCATTGTAAATCTATTTATGTTACCCTTATGCCTGTTTCCTATAAGTGTTGTGTATATGGCAACTAATGGCCAAGATGGTACCTCTACATATGTTACCATAATAACTGCTTTCTGTATGTGGTGTACATATATATATGATATGGTAAGGGTCAGTATGAACACCACTGCTTACGTTGCCCTAATGCTGTGTCCTGCATGTGTTTGAGATATTTTACCCGAATTGCACCCATGTTGGCTTCAATTGTGTTGTTCTAAAAACTTTTTCTTTGTATGTGTTGCGTGTTTCATATCCTGATGCGCAGCACTTGCATACTTGTGTTTGCACCAATGCCTGTTTTCTGTATGTGTTGTCTAAATAGTAGCATATTGGCCATTGTAACAGCTCTGTATATGATGCCTTAATCCTTAATATCGTGTATGCGTTGTATATATTGTATCCTAATGGCAATGATAATAAATGTGTATATGTTGCCTCATTACCTTTTACCTGTATGTTTTTATATTGAACACCCCAATGGCCAGTATGATAGCTCTATGTATGTTTCCTAATGCTTGTTTGCAGGATGTATTGTGTTTATTGTCCCTAATGTCCTATATGAAATTTTTATATGTTGCCCTAATGCCTGTTCGCCATATGCATTTTGTATATAGCATGTACTCTATCTCTGTCTGTTTGGCTTCAGGTCTGTTTGCTGTATTTATTGTATATATGATACAGCTTCCAAGGCATCTCAGTATATCTTGCCGAAATGACCTGTTTTGTGTTGGTGCTGCGTGCATTTGGTACCATAGTGGCTGAAGAAAGCTCTTAATATAATGTCTTAATGCCGGTTTCCTGTATCGTTTTCGTGAAGTGTACCTATATGGCCTGTATCAAAGCCCTCTATATTTGCACTGATGCCTGTCTCCTATGTTTTCTGTTCGTGACCAACATAAAAATTCTGTATACCTTGTTTATTGCCTTTACCTGGCAGGTATATGGTTCTGTTATGAGCAGTATAGGAGCTATATACATGTTGTCCGAATGCCTTGTTTTGTAAGTAATGTGTATTATGGTGCTTCAATGGTCAGTATTACATCTTTTTATTTAATGTCTTTATGTTTGGTTGTCAATTGCGATATGTCTGTATATGTTGACCTAATGCCTCTCCCCAGTATGTGTTGTGTACATGGGACCCTGTCAGCTAGAAGGGTATCTCTGCATTTGCCCTGTAATTGCCGTGGTGTTTGTACAATGCAAGTGCTGTATATTTGGTACTGTATTCCTGTTTCCTGAAAGTGTTGTGCATACGGCTCCCAATGGCCAAGATGGTAGCTCTGTATATGTTGTCATAACATCTGCTTTCTGTATGTGTTGTATATGTATGATATGGCAAGGGTCAGTATGGCACCACGGTTTATGTTTCCCTGATGCTGTATCCTGCATATTTGTCATATCTCGTGCCCCAATAGCACCCATGTCATCTTGAATTGTGTTGTCCGAGAAACTTTTTCTTTGTATGTGTTGCGTGTTTCATATCTTTCTGGGCAGCACTTATATACATGTATTTGCAACAAAATCTGTGTTCTGTGGGTACGTTTTATGTACATAGTAGCATAATGGCCAGTGTAGCAGCACTGTATATGATGCCTTAATCCATAGTATTCCGTATCTGTTGTATGTATTTTAACCTAAAGGCAATGATAATAAATCTGTATATGTTGCCTTAATAACTTTTAGCTATATGTTTTGCATATATGAAACCCAAATACACATCTTTATATAAAAGTGAAAGATGTGAATGTGTACACACACATACACTCACACACACACACACACACACACACACACACACACACATATATATATGTATATATATATATATATATATATATATATATATATATATATATATATATAGATACACATCTTTCACATCTTTCACTTTTATACAAAAATCCGACCTGATTTACATAATATAGGAACAAAAAAGGACTAATCACTAATACGGTATTTTAATGGTCAGTATGACAGCTGTATATCTGATGCTTAATGCTCGGTATCTAGTATGTTTTGTGTGCTACGTGAGCGGAAGGCAAGAATTATAAATCTGGAGAAGTATGTCCCGTAATACCTATTTTTATGTATTTCTTGTGTATGTAGTTCCCTTATCGTCATCATGATAGCTCAAGATATGCTACCCTAATGCCATTTTCCTGTATGGTACTCTAATGGCCGGTATGATACATCCATATATGCTGCCTTAATGCCATTTTCCTGTACGGTACTCTAATGGCCGGTATGATACATCCATATATGTTGCCCTAATGCCTGTTTCCTATAAGTGTTGTGCATATGGTTCCTAATAGCCAAGATGGTAGCTCTGCATATGTTGTCATAATATCTACTCTCTGTACGTGTTGTATATATGATGTGGTAATGACCAGTTTGATACCAGTCTTTATGTTGCCCTAATGCCTGTATCCCGCATATGTTTCATATATGGTACCCCAATAGCAGTCATGGTAGCTTTATTCTCCTTGTTCCAATAACATTTTGGTGTATGTGTTGCATGTGTTGTCCTGTATGGCCAGCACATATGTATATATTTACACTAATGCCTGTTTTTTGTACGTGCTGTGTAAATAGTACCAGTATAAAAGGTCCGTATATGAGGCCCTAATAATCCTTGGTATCAGGCATGTGTTGTATGCATTGAACGCTAATGGCAATTATGATAAATCTGTATATGTTGCCTGAATGCCTTACACCTGTATGTTTTGTGTATAAAGTACCCGAACGGCCAGTTTGATGGCTCTATGTATGCTGCCTAGATGCCTGTTTCTTTTATATATTATGTATATGGTACTCTAATGGCCTATATGGCAGCCAGCATATGTTGCCCTATTGCCTGTTTGCCATATGAATTTTATATACGGCATGTACGACATCTCTAAATGTTTATTGTGTGTATGGCCAATATGGCTGGTGTGTGTATGTTGCCGTAGAGGCCGGTTCCTCTAAGTGTTGTGTATTTGGTACCCTGAAGGGCAGTATGGTAGGTCTGTACATGTTGCCCAATGCTATTTACTATATGTGGTGTTCACTTGGGAGACTAATGGGGACCATGAAAACTATGTATATTCCCATTAGGACACAATATGGACGTCATATTCAGGAAACATACAATATGTACACAGGTAATATAATGGCCATACCTTGCAGAAGAACCCACTACCTATCATATATACCATTATTTGAAAACATAAGCTCACCATTCACAAAAATTGTTTATCATAGAGACAATAATTCAAATAATCAAATTTGTATCATAACGGTCATACTCCACTAGAAAACACAAAATTAAAGCCCTTGACACAGTGGCAAAACTGTGGGTTTGGGTATGCACGGAAGTTTAAAATATAGTTTCAACTCACACTATAATTCTCATTTTCTATATTTTTTTTAATATTTTTAATTGTGAAGCAGAAAAAATATTCGCGGGGGGGGGGGGCGATTTTAAATCACTAGATAATTTATAAGACTCGATGGAAATGTTTTTTTAAAGCCAGCTACATTTCTTACTTGTTTTCCTAGTCAAGATTTTTCTCAAAATTTCCCATCATATCAAAACTATCTTACAGCGCTGTTAAAAAGGTGGATTCGATTTTAGGGGATACATGCCCCGTATTGTTCAATTTATGTAATACTTCCAGAGTTGATTTTGTACCGATGTTATCCTTATGCCGTCTACATTGTAGTCTCACCATGGCATTAGGTCACCACTTTGAGTGATAATAGGGCAACGGGATTAGGTCTACATGACGAGTTATATCCTTAAAAATAAAAATGATATCAAAGATAATTTTAGAATAGATATATTGTTCCACGTGATTCATGTCACCAGCAAAACATTAAGAAAATATTTTTGTTTTTACATTTGCTGGCTGTGTTACATGCGCGTTGACCTCATGCCGCGCTATTGCCCTAAAACTGGAATGTTGCCCCAATGCTGCCTACATAGTTACATATATATATATATATATATATATATATATATATATATATTCACTCTTACTTTCTGCATGTTGACAAAGAAGCTTTCTCGAGAAACTTGTTCAAGCTCGTCCATCATTAACATAAGCTGAAAAGCAGAGCTGGGTAGAAAAGTAATCAACATAAGGCACCTGCTTAATATTCAAGTTGTGTTGATATGCAGAGCTCCACTATTTTGTGTACATTAGAGCTGCTTATTTCTAACACAAATACATATATAGGTAAAACTAATCATTTGAATTATTTTGAATATTGTGCGACTTTCTTTGTTAGATGTAATTCCAACCATAATATCACACACGTCGATAAATGCCCTTATTTGTACCTACATTGCGTTAGGGGTTTGCTTTTCTACCAACAATAGATTTGAGTTATGTTGCTAGTGCACGTAACACCCAGTTGATCAGCTGAGAGAAACCCAAACTGTGCTGATTAACATTTATAGTAGGTAATCCAAAAGAGCCACATGTTCCTGACTCAAGACACTGGCTTGACCTGTGTTGTCTCTGAGAACACCAGGAAACTATATGAAGTATCATGTTCCAGTTTTGGAGCTTAGGAAACACCTCCAGTGGCATGTGCCCACTGAAAGCTGTTGACCAGTGTCAAAAGTGCTGGAGTTCTGTGATTTGTAAGCTGAGGAAATCCCGCAAGGCAAAATAATATATGTGTGCTTTTGTAAATTGCTAAACATTAAAAACAATCCTCCGATTTTTTTTTTTGTGTGTGTTTTTGTTTTTGTTTTTTGTTTTTGTTTTTTGAAACTCCTTGCAACAGAACCAAACCTGATTTTATGAGCAACATACTACCCATTATATCTCTGAATTATATCTTTGGCCTTACAAGCACATGGTACAGTAAAAACCTACATTTGATGTATCCACTATCTTCTTGACAGTTCAAATAAAGATTACAGCTATATTGAAATTGTATATAGTAGTATTTTGACATAAAATACTTTGGCATTTTTTTACTGAACAAATTAAGAAGTATGTGTCTCTAGGAGTGTCCCTGTGTGAAATCAAAGCAATCGGGTGAGCACTTTTAGAGAATACGATTTTTAATGATTTGTAGCTGAATCTGAGTGGTGGTTCTGGAGAAGAAGTCGTAAATAGTGAAAACAGAGACAAAAAAAATCATGAAAATTAGAATATAATTCCAGCGCCATTCGATGAACAAATTAGGGACTAGGAGTCCCTAGGAGTGTCCCTGTGGGATATCAAAGCAATTGGGTGAGCGGTGTTGGAGAATTTTTTTTTATGATCCCCCCCAAAGAAAAAGACATATTTATTAAAAGGAAAAAAAAAACAATCCAAAAATCACTGGAGCACAATCATTTGAACAAACCTGAGAGAGACCCACCCAATGTACATCGCCACCAAATATGAGGTCAAAGGTTTCGGAAGAGAGGTCGATATTATGAATTAGCATTAGAATGCCCATTGACTTACATAGGAAAAGTGCATTTATTGATAAGTACCCGTATCAAAAAAGAAATCTTTAAAAATCAGCAATCCATAGCAGTGCAAAATAGTGAACAACTTTGTTTGACCCTTCCACAAGGAGCATATCCACAAAGTTGTACATGGTATCAAAAGGAAAGCCTCATTCCCCAATAAGTATCCGAATTGAAAAAAAAATCGTTAAAATCGACAGCAGTACCACCTTTTGACCCTTCTACAAGGAACTTATCCACAAAGTTTCAACTTTATCCCGAGTGACGGGTGTGGAGAGGAAGTCAAAAATAGCAACAACACGCCAAAATTCATTAAAAAATAGGGAATTCATATATGGTACCCCAATAGCAGTCATGGTAGCGTTAATTTCATTGCTCTAATAACATTTTGGTTTATGTATTGCCGTTTTGTCCTGTATGGCCAGCACACACACACACACACACACACATATATATATATATATATATATATATATATATTTACACTAATGCCTGTTTTCTGTACGTGCTGTGTAAATAGTACCAGTATAAAAGGTCCGTATATGAGGCCCTAATGAGACTTGGTATCAGGCATGTGTTGTATGCATTGAACGTCAATGGCAATTATGATAAATCTGTATATGTTGCCTGAATGCCTTACACCTGTATGTTTTGTGTATGTGGTACCCGAATGGCCAGTTTGATGGCTCTGTGTATGCTGCCTAGATGCCTGTTTCTTTTATATATTATGTATATGGTACTCTAATGGCCTATATGGCAGCCAGCATATGTTGCCCTATAGCCTGTTTGCCATATGAATTTTATATACGGCATGTACGACATCTCTAAATGTTTATTGTGTGTATGGCCAATATGGCTGGTGTGTGTATGTTGCCGTAGAGCCCGGTTCCTCTAAGTGTTGTGTATTTGGTACCCTGAAGGCCAGTATGGTAGGTCTGTATATGTCGCCCAATGCTATTTACTATATGTGGTGTTCACTTGGGAGACTAATGGGCATCATGAAAACTATGTATATTCCCATTAGGACACAATATGGACGTCACTTTCAGGAAACAGACAATATGTACACAGGTAATATAATGGCCATGCCTCCCAGAAGAACCCACTACCTATCATATATACCATTATTTGAAAACATAAGCTCCCCATTAACAAAAATTGTCCATCATAGAGACAATAATTAAAATAATCAAATTCGTATCATAACGGTCATACTCCGCTAGAAAACACAAAATTAAAGACCTTGACACAGTGGCAAAACTGTGGGTTTGAGTATGCACGGAAGTTTAAAATATAGTTTCAACTCACACTATAATTCTCATTTTCTATATCTTTTTTAATATTCTTAATTGTCAAGCAGAAAAAATATTCGCAGGGGGGGTGGCGATTTTAAATCACTAGATAATTTATAAGACTCGCTGGAAATGTTTTTTTTAAAGCCAGCTTCATTTCTTACTTGTTTTCCTAGTTAAGATTTTTCTCAAAGCTTTCCATCATATCAAAATTATCTTACAGCACTTTCAAAAAGGTGGATTAGATTTTAGGTGATACATGCTCCGTATTGTTCAATTTATGTAATACTTCCAGAGTTGATTTTGTACCGATGTTGTCCTTATGCCGTCTACATTGTAGTCTCACCATGGCATAAGGTCACCACGTTGAGCGATAATAGGGCAACGGGATTAGGTCTACATGAAGAGTTATATCCTTGAAAATAAAAATGATATCAAAGATAATTGTAGAATAGATATATTGTTCCACGAGGTTCATGTTACCAGAAAAACATTTAGAAAATGTTTTTGTTTTTACATTTGCTGGCTGTGTTACACATACGTTGACCTAATGCCGCACTATTGCCCTAATACTGGAATGTTTCCCTAATGCTGTCTACATATATATATATACATATATATATATATATATATATATATATATATATATATATATATATTTATATATATATATATGTATGTATGTATGTCTGCTTATTTCTATCACAAATACATATGTAGGTAAAACTAATCATTTGAATTATTTTGAATATTGTGCGACTTTCTTTGTTAGATGTAATTCCAACCATAATATCACACACGTTGATAAATGCCCTTATTTGTACCTACATTGCGTTAGGGGTTTACTTTTCTACCAACAATAGATTTGAGTTATGTTGCTAGGGCACGTAATACCCAGTTGATCAGCTGAGAGAAACCCAAACTGTGCTGATTAACATTTATAGTAGGTAATCCAAAAGAGCCACATGTTCCTGACTCAAGACACTGGCTTGACCTGTGTTGTCTCTGAGAACACCAGGAAACTATATGAAGTATCATGTTCCAGTTTTGGAGCTTAGGAAACACCTCCAGTGGCATGTGCCCACTGAAAGCTGTTTACTAGTGGCAAAAGTGCTGGAGTTCTGTGATTTGTAAGCTGAGGAAATCCCGCAAGGCAAAATAATAAATGTGTGTTTTTGTAAATTGCTAAACGTTTTTTTTTTGTGTGTTTTTGTTTTTGTTTTTTCTTTTTGTTTTTTGTTTTTTGTTTTTTGTTTTGGGGTTTTTTTGGGGGGGTTCTATTTGGTTTTTGGTTTTTGTTTTTGTCTGTTTTTTGTCATTTTTTTTATATGTTGTTTTTGTTTTCTTTGTCTGTTTTTTTTTTATTTCCTAAAATTTGCAGACTCATCTGTTAGACAAAGCTTCTTTATTTTCTGTCCATCTATTACACAATCTTTTTATCTTCATTTTTTTTTTCTGATACAAGGCCTATATATAGCCATACCCAGTACGTTACCCCTACCGATGCCACATTCGTCTTCTGTGTTAGGATTCCATCTTCTCACTAGCTTCAGTACACAATCATGTCTCGTTTGTTTAGTTGGCTACCTGCCCACACAGTATACCTCCTGTCGACATCCAGATTGAGAGCAGCTGCATTCTGGGCCTTAAATCCTGGGCTATTCCATGTCATCTTTTAAAAAAGCATGCTCCAATTTTTTTTATGAAGTTCGTGTCATGTTCCACTGTAACGTAAACGTGGCTTCTGCGGTTTTTGTTCCTACGATAACTGCACGTTTGACTCATTTGTTAGACAAAGTTTCTTTATTTTTTGTCCATCTATCACAGACCCTAGCTAATTTTTGTGTCTCCAAATGAATATGACCGTGTGCTAGGGTCTAGGGTAGCAACTCAACAGATTTGATTTCATGAAGTAAACTCTACCTCATATCTGAAACACTTCCTTCCTGTTACACCCTAAGTTAACCCTCCACATACGAATGCCCCTGTGTTGGTGCGAGTATGAGGATATGAATTCGACAGATCTGAGTAAAAAAACTAAAGTCATTTTAGTACTTCGTACACTCCTCCCAGGACACTTGGAAGGCTGCAACAAGTTAAACAAATGTGAGATGTTAGATATACCGTAACAATGTTTGTAAGCCTAACAAACAGACTAATAATGTTAGAACCAGGTGCCAAAGAAAATATATAGAAAATTTCAGGGTATATATATATATATATATATATATATATATATATATATATATATATATATATATATATATATATATATATATATATATATATATATATATATATATATATATTCGCTCATATTGCACTAAACATCTTTTACTGTTATACAAATGTGGGGGGTATATATATATATCATTACAATGTGTGGAGGCCTTACATACAGACTTATAGTGTTATTAGAAGCTCGCAAAAAATATAAGAAAAATGACTGTATATATATATATATATATATATATATATATATATATATATATATATATATATATATATATATATATATATTAATATTGTACTAAACACCTTATTCTCTTATTTTCTTATAGAAACCAACAGTGCACTTATTGTAATGTAGTGTTTGCCGTGCAAGAATCACCATCACCCAGGGACACACATTCGATCCTCAACCCGACATTAGGATACAAGATGAGACCAGGCCTGACATCTGATTTAATTTATCATGTTACTCTCATACTTTTACAAACGGCTCACATAAAAGTTTTGCACATATGTACTTGTGTGTCACAAAAGTAGTACACACACACACACACACACATATATATATATATATATATATATATATATATATATATATATATATATATATATATATATATATATATATATATGTGTGTGTGTGTGTGTGTGTGTGTGTGTGTGTGTGTGTTATATTCAACTTTAAGGATTAATGGACTAAATGCAGAGTGTGTGATCCGTGCTCATGAATAAGTGCAGAGGTCTATGAACAATCAAAGCATCCTAGAAATTGTGATGCCCACTTCCTTCAGGCACAGGATATGCCAGCCAGTGTCCCGGCACCTAAGGTGAACCCCTATCTAAAATTGTAGGAGGAGGACACGGAACGGGACTAATAAAGTACAGCCAATCTTTCTTGGTGCAGTACCTGGAAATTGTACTGAGGCGTGGCGAAATATGCAAGTCACCACTGGGCTCGAGAATAGTACAGCGAACTAGACATATTGCTCCATGCAAGTTATTGTATAACTGCACACGAGCCCATGCCTATACCTAGTCAACATCGCCATATCTGCCTAACATTATTTTTTTTTTTTTTTTGCGAACGCAAGAATACAGCATCCTATGATTACCAGTCGTATATGTTAACAATTCAATACAAAGATGTTGTAAAGAACCTAATATAGAAAGTGTGTCTAAACAAAAATCAGAGGATATTTCACAGCGACACTGATGCAATAAAAGAAGATGATGCGTCTGCTAAGAGCGACCTGCTGTTAAAATTAGGGCACCATGAATTGGATGAAGATTGAGCAGGAATAAATATCCTTACAAATGTCAGACATGGCTGGTGCAAGAGTGCTAAATATATAAGTGTTTGTTCTTAGTCATATAACTAAGGTTGAGGATCCCTGCACACAGCGCCAACAGAAGTTGGGCAGAGAAAAAATGTATGAACATTTTGCAAAATGAAGAATTATGATGTGTACGAATATCCATGCGAAAACTGCGAGTATAAATAAATATGTTGAACGTAAACCCATAACAACAAATTACAATGACGCTAGGTATTCAATACGAATTTTAAAAACAAATAGTAGCAAGGCTTGAAGTTGGGCCTAAATATTTGAAAGGGAAAACACAGCGTCCTAAGCTAGACAACAAAGATGAAGCTGTAGCAAAATATTCCCACTGCACAATAAAATTCAGCAGAAGATACCAAGCAACTTCAGGAACGTTTATTCAATATTGTGGAACATTACAAGGATACCTACAGTCCATGTCATGCCGCCTGCAGATGTTGTAGGGATCTAAAATATGAGTCACCCCCACCCCCCACCCCCACAAAAAACAAACAAACAAAGAAAAACAAACAAAAAAATGAATGAAACAATAACAAAAGACTTTGAGCCTGAAGCTGAGAATATGCCCAAAAATACAGTGTGCAAAACTATACTTTACAGAAGTGAACGTGGCATTATTTTCGGGAAAAATGATTACTATGTAGAAAGCTTCAATAATGTTATGAATATATTCCATGTCAAGCGCATTGCATTCCTTAATGCACAATACCTTTCATCTAGCAGTATGTAACTGGAATCAAAAAGTGACCGGCAATACACTTCTTTCTGGATGCAAAAAATAAAAACAAAAACAAAAAAAAAACAAAAAAAAGCAAAACAAAGCAAAACAAAACAAAACAAACAAAGCACAACGCAGGAAGAAGGGAAAGAAAATCCTGAAATCATGCCTTACTTCCTTGTATGACTGTTGTTTCAAGTATTTTAGACATTTAGTTGTAAATGTCTAGTAAAAATCAATACAGCTCATACAATCTGTCCTTTGGGTATTGTGGTATTGACACATGGCCTGTCTGCTGGAGAGAACCATATGTTTATATTATGCTAGGGGCCAGATATATATATATATATATATATATATATATATTTGAAAAGCTGCAGTTTTTATCATATTTTGTTGCGTGAGAAGCATTTCCAAACCTTACATAAAATTTCATAATTCAGAACTTTACTTCGCCCAAAATTGGAAACAATAGTTAATGAAGAGTTGTCACATTTAGGCACAGATTACATCCTTTTCCATATTTCATCTCTACACATGAAATTTTTTATTGAACGCTTGGTGTGTTCAGTGATTGAGTGTTGATGATGAACTACTTTGCTGGACACTTATTAAATCATAATCTGCCAATGGTTGTCAAATGTTTTACTCCTTTGTACTTCTAATATTTGTCATATATTTTGCTTTTTGGTACTTTGATTTTCGAAATGAGGTTTGGTCTCATATATGTTGTGCTCATAATAACACTTAGGAAATATAGGGCCACTTATTATATTTTATTTGAATATTGATTCTATATGTACGTTGACAACGGAGGCTTATATTATGTGTTGTTTAAAAAAGATGTTGAGTTCCGCGTCCTTGTTGACACCATTATCAATGTCATTGATATCTCATTAGCTTCATCATCAGCACCATCGTCACAACCTGTGTTCGTAAGTAATGCATCATACTACGCTTCCTATAAACGTCTGCCATGATGAGTTAACCCTTTCCCCCGCAAACCAGCCAAAACCGGCTGGTGGTCAAATGTCGTCTGCTTCAGTGTTTTCAACTAATTTCAACAGTTATGAAAAACAATTTGACTGAGAAATGTACATGAGACTAATCAAGATCACATGCCCCAGGTCAACAGCTTTCCTTGGCATGGGTTGGGCACTTAGTGCCCAACCCATGCCAAGGAAAGCTGTTGAGTCAGTCTTAATTCAAGGGGGAAAGGGTTAAAATGGAAAAAGGGATTTTTGCTTTGTCCCTCTAAACATTGCCAAAACGATCCCCACTGAGAGCCGCTAGGTTTTGTCTCAATGTCGCTTCAGGGTAGGGTCTCAACCCAATATGGCGAGAGTCCTCATTTCTCGAATACTAGCCCGGTATGCCCAAGAATTAATGGTTGCCCGGCACTTGTGCCAGATTTTGCAAGAAAACAAAACACAGATGAAATGTGTTCTTCCATAGGCCTACTTCTTTGCCATGGGGTAACCAAAAGGTAGGGTCTGCCGTACAGAGGGAGCCCATGGAGAGAACCATCCCCAAAGACAATTTAGAGCCATGTTCATCTGGAAACCATCCGGAACCGGGAACATTGATTTAAGATGGAACTATTGTCATGTTGTCCATTTATATAACAGATGAAACAGAAGGGACATCTTTGGATTTCTAATCAATATTGCAACACGTTCTATTAAGCCTAATTGTCTCGTACATCTAGTCAATGAGAGTTTAAATATCTTCGGGTTTTTTCATTGTGGACTAGTAATTCAAATACCTGGACTTTCTACTCGCTCAGACCAAACTGCGGTATGTTGTATCTGCACGCCTATTAAAACCAATTACACTGGTAAGAACCACTGTGATAAGGTGTTTTTTTTCCAATGGCTACATTATTAAAATTAATTGTGTCAATACACAAATACTTAAAAGTAAAGTAAAATGATACCAGATATGAACACTCATATTACGCTTATTAATGAAAGCTCTCTTGTTGTCCAAAAATGCGAAGCAACAAAAGATTTGATCGGAGTCATAGCATTACTGGTTACGGCTTGAAACGCTTCGTACGCTGCCACCCACTTTGTATCACAAACACAGACAACTATAAACCCATACAGTGTTACAAATGTTAACTATGGACTACACAGAAATGATTCAGCTGTGTTGGGCACCACCTGATAGCAATACATGCATTAAACAAAAGCTCATACGGGAACGTGTTAGGACATGATTTCTGGGCAAGTTTTAACAGATGCGTTATGAGAGAGGTTTAACAAAACCCGTTTTGTACGTTTAGCCTGCACTTGTAAAAATTGGGTATACGTCACAGGATTCAATGTGTCATGTGACACCCAGGCGCACAACGGCATTCGAGCCACAAGAACACGACGTCTAGAGACTGGTCTAGCCGTAGTGTTATTTTAATCTTTGATTTCTTGAATTTTATTCCTTATAAAAATGTTGCTTGTACTCTCTATGGTAAGAAATAGTTTTGATCTGCATAAATAAGAAACTCAAGATTGCCCTTTTGAAGGTCAGGTTAAAGGTGAGGTCAACTTAAAGTGAGGCTGCTGTGTTATACCATGATAATATAAGGTTTACAATTGAATACTTGCTGTGGCAACTGATCTCATATGTGTTGAATAGGTTTATGATAATGATAATGAAAATATAAAACAAATTTGAATATAAACATATTTTATTTAGTTTCGTGATTATTTGTAACAAAGATGTTAATCACATGCCACATTCCATGGTATTTACAAATCCAGGATTTCGAGTCCCCCCCCCCCCCCCAAAAAAAAAAAACTTCACCTGGTCAGGCACTGTGTCAGTGGGAACTTTAATTATAAAGTTTTTTAATTAGGGTGGTGAATGTTACACCTGTACCACACGGAGTGGAGCAAGAGTCAAGCGCCGTAAGCAAATAAAATTCCCATAAGTGACTCCACATTACACAACCCGCAAATAAAGGAAGTAGTGTCTCTAGCTATTACATGTGAAACTAGTTGAATGTCGAGCGCTTTTAGAATTTCGGAATGATGTAAACGTTTACGGAATCCTAGCGACGGCTAAATCACATTTTCTTTAATTGTTTCGAATTTGCCGATATTTGGTTCCAAGAGATAAATAAAATTTAGACCAAAAGTCAAGGACGGTACATCACTTATTTTTCAGAAATAAGTGTTCACTTGACTGTAAGATCTGGAAAGGTACAACAAACTTGATGACATCGGTGCATGGCTCGGAGCGGTAATTACTTAAAGCGCCATCGTTTGGTTGTAAACTACTGTTGTGACTCGCTTCTTGGGCGTCCCAAAATGGTCCATAATTGTTAAAATATTGCACTTTAGCATCCTTTTCTTCTTTTTGAAAAAAAGTAAGGTGAGTCAAGTATCGTGTAGAACACAATAACTTCATTGGTGGTTCTGAAAGTGCACTTTCCAACAGGACAGGTGCGAACTATAGTCTGGGGAAGAATAACAATATGACCCTGCACAGAGCACAATTCATACAGCCATGTAAGGCAAGCATTCAGATGTTTCATACATCAATTATAAAAATATAAAAATTGAATCAGGATTTGTATAGAATAAATTAATCCGTGTGACTGTGTCATTTGAATGTGGTAAACACTGTTCACCAAATTCAAAATTTGAATTAGCTGAGTCCTTAAAACTCGAAATGCTAATATGTAAAATAAGAGTATTATTATAAATGTAGTCTAGTACCTTTTGAAATATTCAAAACTTAAATAAATGGGATCTGGCAGACCAGTGGTAGTGGACAAAAAGGATTCTGCAAAAACAAAACAGTTGTATATATTCTTTTCTACACATTTGAGAATGGAACAACAAAATCATTATTATGTTCAACAGTTTGTGGGACAATAGGCTGCTTTGATGAATGAATGGTATAACAAACAAGATGTCGCTATATACAAATCTGTATTTTACACAGACCTTGGAACCCTTATTTCATTTATAGAAATTACGACATACAGCTTCCAAAATAGCTCACTTTGCCACATTTTTTCAGAGAGGCACTAAGCATTCAAGTTACAAGTAAATGAATCAGATGGTGGCTTGTCACTTTTTTTTTGTACCCAAATCAAACTGTTACTGGCTTGCATTATCCGTATCCTTGATAAACTGTCAGAGAGCTTGGAATGTGGTAGGAGGCAACTTCTGCGGACCCGACCTCGAGTGTATGAGAAAAACTCTGAGTCTTTATTCTGTGTCGTCATACATAATTTCACATGCAGGTGGCGCAGGTGGACATGGCGGTTTGTTCAGTTCGTGTTCTGGGTTTCCTGCAAGGAAGAAATATACGGTTTACCACAAAACGAACGAATTTAGAGCGAAAAACACCCTTACCAACATATACAATCAATCAAAACACAAAACAGACAACCACAGAAAGAAAACAAACAAACAGAAACACACAAAAGAAAAAAAATGCAATTCTGAAAATATAATTATGTCTTAAAGAAAAATGTTAAAAGAAGTATGCTGCTATGACTGTATTATGTGTATTTACAACCAAATGATAGGCGGCCCTATACTGGTTTTGGAAATAAATGCCGGCTCACTAAATATACTGCATGACCGTGTTGAAATGGCACTCGCACATAACTACCTCCATTGAACCATTCTTTTTTTTTAAGAACAGGGATTTGGTGGAGTGGATAGGTACATTTTCCATCTCAGCTTGGCGACTGGTGCCAAAGGTTGCAGGTTCGAGTCCCGCTCGTTCCGAACATAAAATATACATCATTCTAGAAAACTCGTATTACAGTCGCATAAGACCGATACATACGGGCCATCTGTAAATTATGTCTATCAATTTATAATTTTAATGATGTGTCTATTAACCTGATTTACCATTACACTCAGTGTACCATTTAGGTCATATAGTGGTTTATGCTTAATGCACTGGTTAATGTAAAGACGAGGCAGACTCCTTATCAATATGCTGCCCCTCCTTCTTGTAATCTAATCATGCATGTAAATATTTCGTGACAAATGGAAATCTTTAAAGCATATGGGTAATTATTCGTTTGTCATTAGCAATTAAACTTTCAAAGTTGTAAATTATGTATGTGTGGGAGATCGAGTAATTTTTTGTTCTGTAAATATTAGTGCCGAATTGGCTATAAAATTCCTGTTTGCTGGGGTACATACAGCCCGTTCTGAATGGTGAGAAGGCTGTAAGATACCAGAGAATATAGTAGTTTGAAATTCAGTTGAGCACAAAAATGTGTAGAAACTAGATTACTACGCTGATAGGGCACACCACCAGTTTTAGTCAAACTCTCTGAAAACAAAATTTTGAGCAACAGCATGGATACGGGCAGCATGTTTACCTCCATTTATTTGTGGATGATTTGGGCTGTAAAGGGTTCATTGGCGCTTACCGCTGCAGATAGCTTCAATGCTTATACTGGGTCGAATAAATACACTTTGTTAATCTGATGTTTGGAATCTTGACATTTACTGTGTATGACCCAACTGCGGTTATCCAGCCAAATGCGTCAAATGTGAAAGAATACTACATTTAATTGCTTTTGTGTAGTAATTAAGCTAATTAATTATTGTATATAAAAACTGGAGAAAGTAAACTTTTACGTCCCTTTGTGTTATCCAGCCAAATGCGTCAAATGTGAAAGGATACTACATTTAACTGCTTGTGTGTAGTAATCAAGATAATTAATTATAGTATATAAAAACTGGAGAAAGTAAACTTTCATGTCCCTTTGTGTAAGTTTGTCCGTTGTACGTTGTTCAGTTCATGGAAAAGCAACGCGTAGTGGAGAACCAAATTGAAGTGGTTCCCTCGGCTGTGCGTCGTCGAGACCAGTAATTTCTTAACGCGTAGTCGAACAGGTCTAATACAGTTTACAAGAGCGTCAGTGATTGGATAGTTTGGCTACACACTATGGGAGGCATAGTTTCTCCACTACGTGTCGCCGAGGCTCGGCGACGCGTTCTAGAAAAACATTTTCTCTGCAACGCGTAGTGGAGACTGTAATCTTATTGGTTTACTCGACTACGTGTAGTGGAGGCTCGGCTACGCGTAAGACCTATGCGTTATGGCCCTGTTGGCTTGCCATACCCGTGATTATGCAGACGCTTGTATTCTGCCACCCATGTTGTTTCCAAAAACTGTTATCGCACTAAAAGTACCTTAACTTTGGGTAATCTGACCTGGAAACTGGACAGCAATAAATTAATCATGTAATTTGTGACAAACTTTTTGGTGGTCATTTTCGGTGAAACTTGATACAAAAAAGCCCACGCACGTTCAATCCTACATGTTGTTTGTTGCGCAAATAGCTAAACAATTGCCTTGTGGAGCCTCCTTGGGCAAACACTACATCGCACGCTGACAGTATACAGCCTGGCCCAGATCTAATGATCTCAGAGAATAAAGGCTGCCACCCAGGTAAACATTGCAAAACAAACTTTCAAGCCACACGTGGACCTAATTATCGGCTGCCATTTTGAAACGGTATGTTGTCAGGGCAATGGTCAGGTGACCGTGTAATCGCTTTACGTCTTCCCTTTGATCCTTGGAAGCGGCATGTGAAACCCCAGCGCTGAAACCAACATTGTGCCTGGCTTTACAAAATTTGAGATGAAAAACTTGATTTTTTTACCACAAAACAACAATGTATCTCTGCAAGTATACATCAAAGTTGAAGGTTCTTATTCCCTCCACTCATACTGAAAAGTCCGACTGGAGGGGATGAGTTATTTTTGCACTACAGTCCGTTGTTTGTAAAAAATCAGAGCCATGACGTTTGAAAGAGATTTTCTCGGAAGTCAATTTTCACAAAATCAATTAAACTTGATAATGACGTGAATCAAACACGGATAGATATACCATCTCAAAATAAACGGGTGAAGCAAGATGAATGCATAATTAAGGAACCGGTTTTTTTTTATTATTATTTATAGCTTTATGGGTGAAACGATCAGTTAATATGAGCTGGACGGGGTCAAAGTCGAAAGAGTCTGCAACGCGCCTGAAACCATCCTGGCACCTTAAAAAAGACCTTGCTTTAAATCATCAACATGCCTATATTTCCATAGAATATAACGTCCCAGATGAACTACGCCCAACGCGCAGAGGAAAATTGTTGACCCTGACCAAAACTTGGCACTTAAGCAGTTTAAGTATTTGGCTGTTTGATGGGAAAATGAAACGAAAAGAGAATGGAACAGCATTGCAGCGCATTTTTTGAATTTGTTATTCTGTCATTTGATTCTTATCGTCGTTGCTGTAGTTTCTTTCATTTTTTTTTCAGGAAAGTTCCTGTGACATAGGAAAACGAAAGTGCAGACATATGTGGTAAAAATAATTATGTTTTTGGTGATACAACATTACACACTAATAATCATGACTAAACTTGCATGTTAGGCAGAACATTTAAAAAACCAAAAAAATTATGCAAGAACTCTAAAATCAAACTTCTTCGAGTGTTATGAAATTAAAACTCATACTTCTTAGAGAGTCTTATATATTGGAGAAAGAGAATCCAGTATTGGTGGCCTATTGAGGATAACATTGGGATCACGAGTTGTTGGATTTTTATTTTGTCGCAAGGCTCTGCCGAACGAAAACATGACAATTCAACAACGAGTGATCCCACCGTTATCGCCAGTGGGCTACCCACACTGGATTTTCGTTTTCCTATGCCTATAGAAGGCAAATGCGCACCACAGAGAAGTTCTGTTGGAGAAACAAGTTTGAAAACGACGCCATTTTAAAAGGGGGAGAAGTTAGTATTTTATTAAATGCACCATGGCCCCTCATTGGATTGTTTACTACTTAAAACCAATCAATGAAAAATCAAATGAAGGACTGCAAGTAACACCTTCTCCCTCATAGCCATGCAGGACAACCCATTCAGGATAAGCTTCAGACATAGGAGAAAAATATCTGTACATCTTGTACTTTGACGCAAATGTCAAGATCACACAGTCACTTATAGAGCTCCTAGCTTTCAATTTGTGCACTAAATTCGCGTCATTTAAAGAAACTCATTTAATAATGTCATGAGAGCTTGTTAGTTTGTCAGTCGGTTTTTGCATATATATATATATATATATATATATATATATATATATATATATATATATATATATATATATATATATATATATATATATATATATATATATATAAATGTATGTATGTATGTGTGTGTAATATATATATATATATATATATAGAGAGAGAGAGAGAGAGAGAGAGAGAGAAAGAGAGAGATGGAGAGAGAGGTGGACGAGAGAGTATTCCGTCTTTTGAAGAACACCTCCAGCAAATTCAAAAGGTGTCACATAAATGGGTGTCTAGGCCATTGACCCATTTTCTCATTGGTTCTGTGATTCTGTGAAGAATTTGTTTTCACGTGTAAAATGTGAAACTCTATGAAATGAAATGGCTCACTAAGGCACGTGAATCGACATAGGTACATTTATTTTGCTGATTAAAAAATGAATACGATAACAAGCCAGTCGCTATCGCCATAAAGCCAGTTTTGGTATCGCATATTGAATTCGCGTTTAAAAAAATCAAACAAACCTTTATTTTGTTTTTTTCGCAGCAGCAATATGTATAAAACTAGAAGATTATTATGATAAGAAAGACAGCCAAGGAACTAATGGTGCCTGCTATTATGCCAGTATTAGCTGAAGATGAAGCCCCTGAAATAAAGACAAAGTATATTCTATGGGTATTAACATACATTTCTCAAAGTCTACCAATAAACATAATACGTGAATTAATACACGAATGAATCAGCGAAAGACAGAACAATTGAAATGAGTGAATGAATAAAAGATGCACTTTTTTGTATTGTTTACTCCGTGGCTCTTTGAACCTATAATGCTACAGCTACGATACCGTTACCACCTTCAGTGCCACAAAATTCTGAATCAATAACTTTACTATGCGTGCTTTAGGCAAAATGCGCCCAAAGCACGCCGAATTATTATTATTATTATTATTATTATCATTATTATTATTATTATTATTATTATTATTATTATTATTATTATTATTATTATTATTATTATTATTATTATTATTATTATTATTATTATTATTATTATTATTCAGAGCAGTTCTATCTAGGTAGACTTCAGTCAAAGTTGGCACTGAGATAGTGAGGTAAGTAGGTCCGTTTCGTGGGGGGGATTATCAAAGTGAAACAACCTCAACCATCTCCAACGCCCCCACCCAACCCCCTTTCCAAACTCTCAAGAATCACTCCTTTCCCCATTAGCACTCTGCGCCTCTTTCTGTGCATCCTAACACATCGTACACATAATAGGCGACATTCATATTTAACTGCGATCCTGCTCACTTCCTGTGTTACCGGGGAAACAAACACCTGCTTCCACCATATTCAGGGCCGATTTGTATTATATACTACATAAACACCCATAAATAACACCTTTTCAACCAAAAAAAGATCTCATTTCTAATCAATCTAGGCATCCTTTATGTTTCAAGTATACGTTAAAACATTTTCTCAAGATTATTCTGTGTTTGTTTTGTTTATTTTTATTTGAGAAAGTACTTTTGACCATGCTAAATACATGGATCTGCCCTGATGCAGGTGGCTCTCTCTTTTGATCAACAGGTGTTAGAGTAAAACCGCATTTAAATATGAATACATCCTATTGGCAGTTATCCAACAGTATGTTATTCCTAGGATCGTACCTAGTCCAATCACACCACTGGATGCCCTGTTCCTCCCCTCTCTCCGGAACTACTTATTTCGACATTCAGAACTGGCGATTACTGGCTTGTAGAGCAATACCTTTAGCACGTTACACTTCAGTCAATACCATCCTTTCCTGTTTACCTCTGCTTTGGTCTTTCTTTGGGTCCGAGCTGCTTATTTCCATACCTCTATCATTTTTGTCATGTGCGAAAGGTAGGGAAGTAAATTCACTAACTTTTTCTGTGTCACCTTTTTGTTTTTTCTTATCTTAATTATAACACAAAACCGTGAAAAATATACAAGAGAAACTCACAATATTCACAACACGCTAAATATCACAAATGCATTAATTTTTAGATGTATAAATTTTCATTGTCTTTAGCGTTACACGCATTTAACTGAAGTTTTTTCTTTTACCGTTTTCGACTTAGTCCCTAGTCCCCATCATCATCGCAATAGTTTAGCTAAAAAACATAGTTAATTTGAGTAAATGTTTAGCCACTGAAAAGTTTAAATGTGTTTAAAAAAATAGTTGAATATTGTTGTTTTGCTTCTTTACCTTTCAAAGTTGGTGTATGTACTGCTCGTAAAAAAAGTAATGAGTCCTATGAATTAATTTGCTCAAGAATAATCGCTTTTTGAGGGCTGAAGTTCATCTTACCATTTAATAATCTGTATTTCTGGTCTCTAGCAAATGTACACAATGGCCATCGGTGAAGAAAGAAGGTCCCCATGAGTTTGATGTTATGCTAATTACTAGTATCATTTTTATGTTTTAGATTGTGTTACTTGTGAAACTAATGATAATCAATTGTGAACACTTTGAATACTCATGTTCCATTTTTTTTTTCCAAAAGTGGTAAGGTGAGTTAACGCCTGATATAGAAGTTAGTAGTTTGTTTGTTCGTTTGTTGTTGAGTTTTGCTGTTTTCCGTGAACAAAACATACAATTAATCTGTGGACAACATATCATTACAATATTTGGAATATCCTGACTAAAGTAGCCACTGAAGCAAAAAGAAAATAAGAGATTGGGAGATCAAAGAAAATTATTATTTCCGTGTAAATTTTTTGCAAAAATGTATCATGAACCGGCGTGAAAAATGTATAATACCTATTTGACCAGTAGCAGCCGTATGTGAATCCGAATTAGCAAGCGTGACCGGGTCTGCAATAGCAAATAAAATATTGTTTCTGTGAGCACGCATAAGAGACGGGTCACAGTTAGTCATTGTGTATTCAACTGAAAGTACAATGTAATACGGAAACTTCCTTCCCGATTGAAGTTGTTGCATGCTAAAGTAATCTTCCTTAAATTATTTTTTTAGACTGATGAAATCAATCTATATGCTGTGCTTTTAAAAAAGTGAGAAAAGTAAAAATACACAACTCCAGCCCTTCTGACTGAAGCGCCATCTACGGGGGAGATACAGCAATTCGGCAGCAAGGGCATTGGCTTTATGTTTCCTCAAGTATCCCTTGGATGACAAACTATAGAGGTTCGTGTTGAACTAGATAGTATCCATCCATGTGTGCTTTTTGTGCAAGATTTCCATTTATTTGGGGACCTGGTAAAGCAAATCGTACTTAATAACATATGTAATGTAACTTGGGACGTGCTACTCAGCACGTTCCTGACGTAAAAGATATTTTTCGGGCCATTCCACTTATCACAAGAAGCTCTTCGATCTCCACACGGACATCCTAAATACGCATGCTTGTAACGTTCTGAATACAAGTTTGCTCTGTTGACAACGCTCATAAAAAAGGAAAGAAAAAAAAACAGAAAAGAAGATTTGCTTCAAAGCAAATCTCTGTACCTATAAGGGCTGTAAATATTAAATGCTACAACTTTTGTCCGTTTGTACTTCACATTCCATTTACCTTATGGCTGGATGAAAATTTCAAAGTCGAAATGACCTTGACGTTTAACCTTTACAGGTCACATGCAAATTGCGTAAAATAAAACACAACCTGAAACTGCCTACAATTTCAGCCCTACATGAACCAAATCAGATGAAAATTGGCCAAGTTCTGACAAGATTAAAATTTTAAAGGGCGAATTTATTTTGGCTTTTCACCTTTACAGGTTACATGTTCGTAACAAAAATGTGCAGTGCTGCAATACCTACCACTTAAGTCCGACACGATTAGAATTCGATGGAAATTGGCTGAATTATGACTGGATTAAAATTTCAAAGGTCCGAATGACCTTGACTTTTTAATTTTAGATGTCACATGTGAATTACAAAAAATATGCAGTGTTACCATAGCTACAATTTGCATTCAACATGATCAAAATTGGATAAAAATTTCCTGAGTTATGGCTAGATGAAAATTTCAAAAGTCCAAATGACCCTACCGTCAAAAGTGGCTTTTGACCTTGAAATGACCTTTGACCTTGAGATGACCTTTACCTGAAGTTAAATTTGCCCTTTAAAATAACACTTTGAGCTAAAACTGATCTTGACATTTGAGATGGCCTTTGCCTTGCTGTTGTCGAACTCCTATACATTCAAGCCCACATCCACTATAGTATATAAGATATTGAAGGTTTCAAACTGTAATTAGCCTTCGTTTGCAAAATTTTGAAAACCATGACTTCTCATTATGAAAAGGTAAAACTTCCTCTATAAAAGTATAATGGTGCCAAGTTTGGAGCGCCTATCTATAATAGTCTCCGAGAAGGAGGGCGGACAAATTTGCTGGTAAAGAACGATTGTTTAAAAAAAAAGTAAAAAAAATCTGGGAAAACAGTACGTCTCTGTTGACGCACAGCCATAAATATGTGTCAACAACGCCCAAACACAACTATTCAAAGAAAAAAGGCGGTCATACTGTTATTCTCGCTCCCTTGTTTTGTGACGCCAATGGATGAACCTGATGATTGAAAGCTTACTGAACTTTCATCTACAAGAGAAGAATACGTCGACAATCAAAAGAACATGTCATGTATACCAACAAAGTGCAAAGCTTGACGTGACTTCGATCCAGATGTTGTAAAATTCATTATGCGAAAAAAAGTCCAAAAATCTTGGTAATGGATCATCAGTTAACTTCCAGAAAAAACAACGGCCTTTCATTTTTTAAAAGTCACAAAAAATAGTCGCCTTTCTAGTCTTTCACCAAATACCTCACAGCGAACAGCTTGAGACGTCCTCATATGCCTTATGTTAATTACTTGTCCATGCAGACAGACTCGGTGAGGCGGCTAGGTGATTGATGGCGTTAAAGTGAACAAAAATTTATGATCCAGAAAGGAGTCCAACACTTAAAGTTAAAGACATGCCAACGTTATTTCACTTACCCACACACACGCCCCCCCCCCCACACACACACACCAAAAAGTACAAACCATTAACCCATTGTTACAAAGTGCACGATTGAGTCAATAGCTTTCCTTAACGCGGGCCCAACCCACGCCAAGGAGAGCTTTTGACCTAGGACGTGCTATCATGATTAGTTTTACATACAAATGACAGCAAACATATTTTCTAGTAAGGTGAAAAGTAAAAAACGTTACGGCAGATGCCACTTTAAATTTAACAATTCTTTAAATTTACATCCAAGCGATAAATTGCGTGATATGAGCGGACAAGGGTAAAATATTGTGTATTCTCAGGCAAATTCACTGGACGTTGCTTTTTGATGCCCCCAGTCTTTTTTTTCTTATTATTTATTTATTTTCCTTTGTTTCATTTTATTTGAATGTGTGATCATTACAAAGCCGAACACTTTTTATAGAACACGGTGGGCTCAGTACAGCCTTATTATCTGGCGACACGAAAAAAAAGGCATTAAATTTTCAATGAAAACCTTGTTGGAGTTTTCAGACAGAACGCATAAGTTGCCGCATATGAGGCAAATAAACTTTGCCATGCTGTCTGAATGGTCCCTATTAAGGTATGATCGCAGAAACCGCAACAATTAAATACGCAGCCATTCTTGAAGATCTTTAAATCGAACAATTGTGCATGTACGTACTTACACTGTGAAATGCGTCCAAGTAATGCGTATTGCAACATGATAATGGGACCCACGATTCATCATCTGTTCATGATTTGTGTGCCATACCAGACATTATTGCCATTCGGTAATTCAAAATATTCACATGCAAAATTTAGCAAATTTAAGAATTTCAAAAAGATCTCGCTTGTCGGCATGATTTATGAGGTTTCGAGTGTCTGCATAATTGGACATATGTGTAGCTTTGGTTATGACTTTGCTCGTACGGTACAAAGTGTGGCGTTGGCTTCAAACATAAAGAAGAGCAACGAGTCCACAATACACAGCTAACAATTTAACAGTAGTAAAAAAAATATATATATATAAATGATTCAATACTTTGGCTGTTAGGGCCCCAAAACATTCGTCTTTACAAGTAACGTTTATGTGGTTTATTGAGATAAAAATGTGGGTACTACTCATTTTTTAAAAGGCGTCGGAATGATGTGAGGTTGTGCGTCACATCAGGCACCAGTGGAAGTAAAATCAAGATTTCATAGGAACGGAATATGTAATTTTTTTTTTTTTTTTTTTTTTTTTTTTTTTTTTTTTGTTGACGGTTACTTACACAACAAGTTACCACTGATTTTGTGAGCTGCAGTCTATTTAATCTGAAATGTCGTTAGTTTTTCCATTGTGCTATTTGACTGTTTCGATTTTTTCGGGGAACCTGAATGGTCTTCGTGCGGAGCTTATGACATGTCTCTGACACGTAACTTTGTCAACCAAGTGTAACATTATAAGATTATGATCCTTGCACGTACTGACGTTTGATATGTACTAATGCTAGCTGATGCCAAACATTGTCAATGTGACCTTTATATTTTCAGTGTTTATAAATGTCTTGCTTTCCAGCGATCACATGTCTCAACAGGTACACCACATCAACCTTCCCAATAATAGCTTATTCAGTGAGCAATGTGTACACTATTTCAAACTTTACCTTCTCGCCATATTCTGCCCAACCGCTCGTCGATTAACACAAGTTAATTTACACTTTTTTTCACATAATTTCCTCGTATTATATGGCCACACTCAACTTTTACCTTTCTTTCTGCAGAAAATGCTCCAATTTCACATTGTGCTCTTTGTTCAAGTATTACCATCCTTAGTATTATTGTTCTATGTTATATTGCTCTATGTTACGTCACAATGGTACATTTTTTGGCAACTGCCAGTACGTCAGCTATTTACCTTTATTGGTCTATGTGTATTATTCCTGAACATGCAATCTATTCAATCAGTGACATTGATTTCTTAACCCCTCAACTTCGTATGCAAAGACTCAAAATAATTGACCATGGGGCATTGCTACACTTTATACACCACCCTAACATAAGTATCTACGTGCCTACAAGCCGAACTCCCATACTCTTCTCTGTCACCAATGGGTATTAGTCTCGCTCAGTATAGAATAACTATTGGTCTGTTTTTCACCAAGCCTACTTCTCTCACAGCTTCCCTTCAACTGGACTGCACTGTTGAAAATCAAATTATCACTTCCCTTTGCATTGTAGCACTTTTGCTTGCAAACATCCTTTTCAAAGGATTCCGCTGTCTTGAACACATCGTTTCAACTCTATCTTACATCCTCTCCCTGTCTATTGATGTCCACCCGAACCCCGGCCCAAATACATCTTCTCACAACCAGCTCAAACTTTATGATGTAATCACCATATCTGAAACATGGCTTGATGACAGCTACCCTGACCAGCTTCTGCTGGTTGATAATTTCCATCCGCCCTTCCGCAGAGACCGCCCCACAGGCAGAGGTGGCGGGGTTATGTCATTCGTAAAAATCATCACTTCCGTGCGTTAGACGCTTTGACCTTGAAAGCCACAACAGCGAATGTATCTGGATAGAAATATCCACATTGCGTGATAAAGTATTAATTGGAAATTACTATCGGCCACCCGGCCAGTCTGCTGAGGTACGCGATGCCTTCCTCGAATCACTGACTACTTCTGTGGCGACAGCTATAGAATCCAATCCATATATCCTTATAGTCACTGGTGACTTCAATGATAGGTGAGAAGACTGGAACTCTGCACATTCCGAAAGTGAACTTGGTTTATCACTTGTAAACCTGGTATCCCAACACAACCTTTCTCAAGTTTTTGATGAGCCTACCAGAACCAACGAATATTCAAACAGCTTATTAGACATAATTATCACCGATTCACCTGGTCTCTTCTCAGATAGCGGAATTCTTGCCCCCGTCTCTAACTCTGACCATTCTGTGGTACACTGCTCCTTTTCACTGTCTCATCACAAGGATACATCTTTCAGAAGGCCAGTATGGAACTACAAAAAGGCCAATTTCCCTGATCTTAATGCCGCCCTCTCCGCCGCCCCGTGGGACACTGGCCACAATGTGTATGATACGGTTGATGATGTTGTGTCATACTGGTCTAATTTATTTTTATCAACTGCAAAAGATTTCATTCCTTTCAGGGAAATCACTATCCGACCTGGAGATAAACCATGGATAACCTCTGTTATCAGGAAACCCATTCGTCAAAGAAACCAAGCATGGAAGCGCTTCAAGAGAGTATTTCGTAGTCCACGTCCCTATACCTGTGGCACTATCACGAAAATTGATAGATTTTACCAACTGTACAAAAAATGTCGCAATAGAGTCGTCAACTTAATAAGACAATCCATGCGCTCATATTTTCTCAAATTGAGCCTTCAACTCGACGACAAGGGTATTAATCCTAAGCAGTGGTGGAGTCTCTCGAAGTCTGTTCTGGGATGCAAAGTTCATGACGACATTCTTCCACTCATCGAGGATGAAAAAATTGTTTCTTGCGTCGCCGAAAAGTGCAATATTTTCAATGAATACTTTGCAAGCCAATGTAGAATTCCTCTCGATATTGACGCCCCACCCCTGCCCCAGTTTACCTTTCGAACTGAGTCACGCCTTAATTATGTCAACTTTGATGAAGACAATGTAAGGGAAATCCTCTCCTCCCTTAGGCTCTCCTCTGCGATTGGCCCTGATAACATAGGGAATACTTTGCTTAAAAATACGGCTGATTCAATTTGTAAACCTTTCACTAAAATCTTCAATCTCTCTCTCCGCCTTTCCAATTTCCCTGACTCCTGGAAGAAAGCACATACATGCCCCGTGTTTCAGAAGGCCAACAAGCAGATTAAAAGTAATTATCGCCCAATATCTCTGCTGTGTAACGTCTCCAAAGTATTTGAACGATTGGTCTTTAATGCCCTTTATGAATACCTATTTGACAACAATCTACTCACACCCAAGAACTCTGGGTTCAAGGTGGACGATTCTACAATCAACCAACTAGTATATATTGTCCATAACATTTACTATGGCCTAGAACATTCCAAAGAAACACGTATGGTTTTTCTTGATATTTCTAAGGCCCTCGACAAAGTCTGGCATGCTGGCCTCCTTTTTAAACTACGTCAGCCAGGTATCTCTGTTAACATTGTCTCATGAATCGAAAGCTATCTCTCAAATCGACTTCAACGAGTGGTCATTCATGGCCAAGCGTCCTCTTGGTTGCCTATTGAAGCTGGCGTACCCCAGGGATCCATACTGGGTCCACTTCTTTTTTTAGTGTACATCAATGATCTTGTTGACGATCTTTCTTGTGATGTGAGGCTTTTCGCTGATGACACATGCTTGCTAGAATTTTTTCAAAATCCAAAGGAATCTGCCCACCACTTAAATAGAAACCTTCTACATATCCAAAATTGGGGAAAATTATGGCGTGTCAGTTTTAATGCCTTGAAATCTTTATCTGTTGTCTTCAATGCCAAAATCATTAAACCCGGCCATCCACCTGTTCATCTTGGTCCATCAGCCATACCTGAGGCCACCTCCCACACCCACACCTGTCACCTACTGACCAAATTATAAAAGGAACCCACTCCCTTTGCTGTGTATCTTATGACGTATAGCTTTAAGTTATCCAAAAATATAATTGATTATATATAGTTATTGATTTACTGGCATTAATTACGCCCAGCCTCTATTGTCAATAGTGAATGGTATACCAAGTGTCATTACGTACATTATATTCGCAATCTGGGCCTTTCAGTGTCCTATTGACTATTGATGTTTGTATATGATGATATCAATATTTTCTCATGTACATTTGTATGGTAACATATAGATTGTAATGTCTTGTGCGTATTGTATATACATATTATTGTGCGTCTCTCCATGTCTGGAGAACCCATTGTTATTAGTAATGTTTGTACTATAGGGTAATCCAGTATAAATAAATATGTTTAAACTAATATCTATATCTATGTCGCCTCCAGGTGGCATTACAGGTAATTTTAGTGGACGATCTTGCGCACGTCTCCATTTCTGGTAATCTTTAATTAAAGAAAAAAGCAAACAAAAGGAAAAAACAAACAAACAAACACACACACACACACACACACACACACACACACACATACACACACACACAGAGTTGCATGCCGATACACCGGCGTAAAGTTTCTGAAGGAAAACAGTTTTCGCTTACAGAAGAGGCCCAGTGCTTACATTTTTGACTGCAGACAACCGCAGCATAAGATGTTTTACAACGTGTGAACTCTTGCTCTGAAGATGTCATGTAAATGTCGCATTCTTGAAGTCTGCTCTCGTGTCCTTGACACTTTATATTAAGTATATTGTAGTCTTTAATAAGTGTGTGGCCGCCATAATCTTTTGTTGTGGTGATGCCTTTTCTGGAAGTAGACGACAATACCAACGTAGAGATGATGCTATAATTACAATAGAAACACTTGAGCATTTTTTCTTTTTTTGTGCAAGAAATACTCTTACAATATTAGCGCGATTACTAGGCCAATCACATGTTATAACCCCGTCATGTGACCAGTATGGTATCCTGCTTTGCAAATCCTGCATCATCTCGCTAATGAGAAGATGACGCTTAGCCTGCTTGCGCTCCAATGCGGGACGGAGAAGTTGAATCCGTCGACATTTTAGACATTTTGTGAGTTTAAATGGGGCACTATCAGATGAAACATATGCTATATGTATTCAAACACAGCTGAGCATAACTGAGATGAATGTATCGCCAGTTGGGTGATATCGGAGCCTATCAACGGGCCTTCGGCCTCCTACTTGCCGACACAATCTTCTCTGTCAAGCTTTGTTTTGTTGCCCTTTAATGCTTTAATAACATTGGCAGTGTTTATAAACCAACTTTGTGCATGACATATTCCCGCATTTTCCGTCTTTTTACCCATAACTAGCTGAGGCGTCACCTTATAAGAGGTAGGAAATACAATCGTGCCCGTCGTGTGTTCTCATAACTGTGCACTTGATGTATAACAATTCACGACGTTTGGAAAACTTTGACTCTCTTAATCCCAATAGACACAACATGCCACCGTAGTTTTGCCTGCAATATACTGCAGATATCACCATCTCATCTACAGGTAAATTACTTTTGAATGTTTGAGTGCCGCATTTGCACGCCCAAGTCTTCCGTATGAATCAGTTGATAAATTGAAAACTGAAGAGAATAAGTAGAAAATAGTCTTCATTTAGTAAAAGCCCCAAAACACCACACATATATCCCTACGCAGCGATAAATGACAGATCTCCCCCGTTGGCAATTAGGATTTTCAATCACGATTCCACTGACTGTCAGGTTAAATTTTAACATTTTTTAAAATAATTCATCAATTTGGTTCAATACTTCCGAATCTTTCAATATGACAGATAGTAAATGTCTCTTTAAAGAATAGGATAACTCTCTTGAATGACAACATTCACATTTCCCATTTTAGTGTAAGGGAAAGAACCGTGCATGGCTGAGAATAAGTTACTCTTCTTCTCTATGAGGGATTGTTGTTAGTCTGGAAAATCACGGTCATTCGTGATTTTCCCCACGAACGAGGACCCCTGCCGAGAGAAAATCAGTAACTCACTGTCGAGCCATGTAAGATTTGTTTATTCTATGTTTCATTGAGTATTTATGGTAAACATATGCCGTGTATGTCTAAGTTCGCCGTAGTTATTCCGCGTCGCGTGTGACGTATAATCAAACAGCCTTCGCGCATGTTTCATTTTACCCATACATTAACGCACTACGTCACTGATGTTGGGGCGTCACAGTTAAGTTGCAACAATGTTTAGATCATGTGATCTGCAGTGAGTTACCACGTTTTAATTTCACTCCAGAAAGTAACCCACCCTCAAAAATAGAACAAAGTCACTTAAATCCAGAGTACCAAAATGTCACACAACACCCGTTCACATATCAAAGGGCAGACTAAAATCGAAAGGTTTATCTACAAGCTCACACGATGCTACTTAATTTTTTTTCCAATATCAAACAAAATCAATATCATTAATGCTGCGGTAGAAGTGTTTATTATTATTATTATTATTATTATTATTATTATTATTATTATTATTATTATTATTATTATTATTATTATTATTATTATTATTATTATTATTATTATTATTATTATTATTATTGAATTGTATATCTTTAAATCTGTCAGATAAAGTCAGATATGCTAGTTTGATATAACTGATAGGAAGAATGCACCGATATCCCAACATGCGGCATGTGACGGTCGCTTCATTGGATCCCCATCGTGTGCCACAGACAAAGCCTCCAGTGCCATTAACGCGAAACTGCACCTGTCCTTCAGCACCGGCGGCGTCACTGGCCAGGTAAAACTCAAGGTATTTCTGAACTGTAAAATAAAGAGATTGACAACTCCAGCTATAAATCATCTTTAACTATTCAGAAGCTGGACCCAATCGTGACCCATCTCACACAGTTCAAATTTATTTATTTATTTATTTATTTATTTATTTATTTATTTATTTATTTATTTATTTATTTATTTATTTATTTATTTATTTATTTATTTATTTATTTATTTATTTATCTATCTATCTATCTATTTATCTATCTATCTATCTATCTATCTATCTATCTATCTATCTATCTATGTATGTATCTATCTATCTATCTATCTATCTTTCTATTTATTTACTTAACTTAAGTATTTACTTAACTTACTTACATATTTATCTATTTATTTACTTACTTATTCACTTACTACATTTACTACTACTACTGCTGCTACTACTTACTACCACTGTTATTATTATCAATATTTTTATCATTGTTGTTAAAATGACGAACACTAACTCATATCATGAGATAACGAAAGGGATCGCGTAAAACCCAACGTTTCGTCTGAACTGTAAGATATAAAGAGATTGACAACTTCAGCTGTAAACCATTTTTAGCGATTTAGAAGCTGAAGCCAAAGCACCCCATGTCGCACAATTCATGTTTATTTATTTATTTATTTATTTATCTATCTATCTATCTTTCTATCTATCTATCTATCTATCTATCTATCTATCTATCTATCTATCTATCTATCTATCTATCTATCTATCTATCTATCTATCTATCTATCTATCTATCTATTTATTTATTTATCTATCTATCTATCTATCTATTTATTTATTTATTTATTTATTTATTCATTTATTTACTTTACTTATATATTCATTCATTTATTCATTCATTCATTTATTCATTTATTTATTTATCTATCTATCTATCTATCTATCTATCTATCTATCTATCTATCTATCTTTTTGTTTATTAGTGCTACTACTGCTATTACCACTACTACTACTTCTTCTACCACCACCATTATTATTATTATTATTATTATTATTATTATTATTATTATTATTATTATTATTATTATTATTATTATTATTATTATTGAAATTGATGAACAATAAGTCATTTCATGGGATAACAAGAGGGACCACGTATGCGGCCTGATCGGCCCCAGGGTGTGTGCCAAGGCGCCTGGTGTGTCCAAATGACCACTATGAGGTATGATGGGGACCCATTGAGAACGCCTGACTTTAGCTTGTATTCAAGTAAATCTGATCAATATTATGGCATTTGGATACTTAAACAAAAGCGTGTTGGCTATTTTGTGACACATGAATCTCAAAATATGGTGTCTTAATCTAATCAGCTCAGTCCGGAGAACGACAAACTTCTCCAATGAGCCCATGTCTCCGTGTACATTTATTATGCACAAATACTTTTTTACGCGTATGCGCAGATACATGTACATGTATGCATATGTATACATACACATAAATGTGATGTACATACACATTTATGCGCGCACACACACATTCATGTATGCATATACAAGAATATGAACACACACCAATACGTGTACATATGTATATAAATATACGCATACGTACATATCCGTGTTCATATACTCTGTTCAGGCACACAACAGATTTACGACGATCTTTGAACGTTTCCCGTTTTTAATATCGAATGCCAAGTTACCATTAACTAAGCTACTAACAGTGAGGGACGCCATGAGACCAGTGATATACTTCGGTACCTATATGTCATATACCCCTCATTATTTTTGTTTAGTTTTGTTGTGGGGGGTTTTTGTTTTGTTTTGTTTTGTCTTGTTTTGTTTTGTTTTGTTTTGTTTTGTTTTGTTTTTTTTTTTTGGTTTTTTTTTGTTCTATTTTTTTTTGTTTTGTTTTGTTTTGTTTTTTGTTTTTTTTTTTTTTTTGTTTTTTTTTTTTTTTTGTCTTTGTTTTTTTGTTTGTTTGTTTGTTTGTGGGGGGTCATATAATGTGAAAATATTAATAGAAAACCGAAAATCTATAATTCCTGAGGTAAAAACTGATATACATGTATCCTCCCCCCGCCCACACACACACACACACGCTTGGACAATATAAAATTACTTGAACGTATTTTAGGCAAGAGACTACGCCACTAACAATAATCACAAACTCGGTAAGAAAGCTCACATTTTCAATAGAAATCTACATTTTGTAAAAGATTGAATAAGTACACAATTGCGTGACATCTATAGATTCCGTTGATATCCAATCATTTAAATGAACATTATGCAATGGTATATGCAAAATTGTTACAAGAATAGTATCTTGGTCATTAATCCTTTAATCTTTGTATGTTTGTATTAGCTTCCCTCGGTACGCATACAGACAAGGTAAATTACCATCACAAGCAATACCGGCATCATTTGAGTGATCCCATTTCACAGGAGCCGAGGGATCACAGTCAAGTATGCTTTTCTCCGCGGTGGACCCGGAGCAACGAGAACTAGTCCACAGTACCCCGTTGCCTTTGCCAAAGTACGCATTTCTATAATACACCGACACGCCACTGAAATAATATAAATGTCCATGTGAGCAACGTCTTCATGTACTCTCATCAAATTAATAATGTGTAAGTCTGCATACAATTATTCTGCTTGGAATTCAATATGCAAATTCATTCATATAACACTCATAACTATGTACGCATATATATATATATATATATATATGTGTGTGTGTCTGTGTGTGTGTGTGTGTCTGTGTGTCTGTGTGTCTGTGTGTCTGTGTCTGTGTGCGTATGCATATATGTCATAACAGTGTCCGTAAAGCGTTCATAACTGCCAAATATCACTCTTTCGGTGGTGTCATAACACACCCCAATCAGTGGTATAAAGCCATCGTAAGAGTGTTACCCCATTGGTTCAGTGTCCATACGCCACCAAATAAATGTTATAACGCGATTGGTATATTGATATGACACCAAAGGAAGAGCATAAAACACCATCAGTATTTTGGGGGGGGGGGGGGTTTGTTGTTGTTGTTGTTGTTGTTGGTGTTGTTGTTGTTGTTGTTTTTTTGTTGTTGTTGTTTTTTTTTTTTTTTTGTTTTTTTTTTTTTGTTTTTTTTTTGTTTTGTTTTGTTTTTTTTGTTGTGTGGGTGTGCTTTTTTTTGTTCAGATGGTGAAAGAATACTCAAGTGACAATGCAAAGTGTATACATTGTACGCCAAAGCCTGCTGTCCGTCGAAAAGCAACACAAACATGGAATGTAAATCATAAGAAAAAAATGATATACATCACCTGTATCCAAGCATGCGGCAAAGAACCTGCGCATTGGCTGTCAATGGGTCTCTGCCCCAACTGGGCGAACTATCGATGCCATTTATGGTTCCTGTTATGCCGTTAATGGATAACTGCACTGTCCCTGACTTGCTGTTGTGGCCACCTGCTAGTTTAACTGTCACATCTGAAGTGATAAAGGTCGTACGCTTATTGAGCTAATGCCATCGAGTACTCTCCTTTTGATACCCAGTTACCGACTCTCGCCACATGAGCGCGATGATCGATCACACGAGTGATTTCGTTGTTAAGGTGTGCCTTTGTTGCAAAGCTGGGTAAAGTTATCTTGACCCACATTGTGTATTTTACAGTCAGGGTGGGAAAGTATGCAAAGTAACTCCCGATATTTGTAACTATTTTTCCTAATTCACGAATTGGCCAGGATAGAGAGATCAGCGTGGCACTTTACAGCTGCACACAGGCCCAAGTATGTTGACATCCGAGTGTTATTAAAAGACAGTTATTTCGAACACGTATCATCGCGGTATGACATTCAATATTTACGGTTGTATAATGATTGACACATTCGTCATCCTATCTATATTAAAGTGTCTGAGGTATTTTGATGCGATTCCGGTAGCCAGTATTTGCAACTGAATTTGCAAAGTTGGATATCGTCAAAAAAAATTAAGACAATAATAGCCACATCGGAATTATCATGTTCGTGTGCCGAGATAGACGTTATATTTTCGATGACATCTTTCTTTCTTTTTCTTCCTTATTTTATTTTATTTTCCAGAGCTTGAAACATCTCACCCACAGGGTAGTCTCCTTTTAACACCTAAAATGGCAGTGGGTTAGTTAGAGATCCAGGGGTTCATAAGAGAAATGGGCAATCCAAGACAGAAACCTCGCATTGACCTCGCCTTCTTCAAACCGACAAAAACCGGCAAATGGTGAAATATCTTCTGCTTCGATGTTACAGCAATAATGAAAAACGACTCAAATGATATTCGTGGGTGATTCCTATCGACATAACAAATCCGAGGTTAAGAGTTTTCCGGACCGGGTATTTGGAGCTTAATGCTGTTATTGACTCAGGTTTAAAAAATCTTAATTCCAAAGGATACGTTTATCGTCTTCCCTGAACTACCGACATTCAAAGAGATTAAGATGGATGTATGGATGGACAGGTGGATGGATACACACACACACACACACACACACACATAATATGTATATATATATATATATATATATATATATATATATATATATATATATATATATATATATATATATATGTGTGTGTGTATATGTAGATAGATAGACAGACAGACAGACAGACAGACAGACAATCAGATAGATGGATGGATGGATGGATGGATGGACGATGGATAGATGGGCAGATAATTAGATGAATAGATAGACAGATAGATAGATAGATAGATAGATAGATAGATAGATAGATAGATAGATAGATAGATAGATAGATAGATAGATAGATAGATAGATAGATAGACAGATCGACAGGTACACAAATATATAAATTGAAAAGTTAAAAAAATAAAATGGACAGATTTAAGGTCACTTTTGTGTTTACCGACCAGTGAACATCTTTAGTGAAAATATATATATATATATATATATATATATATATATATATATATATATATATGTATATATATATATATGCGTGTGTATATATGTGTGTATATATGCATTTATATATATGTGTATATATACACATATATGTATAAATATATATATATATGTATATATATATATATATATATATATATATATATATATATATATATATATATATATATATATAAAGAGAGTGTGCGTCAATATGTGTATCGATGCAATCATTGTATACTTGCTGTGTATAACGCAAACGACGCCTAGTACAGCATAACATTGGAAAGTGCCGAATTCGTGAGGGCACTTATCAATGGATTGTTCCCCCTTGTTGCAGGAATACACTTTCATCACTCCTGGAAGCGTATTTGGTTTGCTGCCGAATCGATATGCATGCGTGGATCGACCGCTGTATAGACAATATGTTCGAAGATTATGACAGTACTTTGGCTTTAATTGTGTACATTATATGGAGTTTTACTGTATTTTTGGGGGGGGGGGGGTTGAGCTGCAAGTAAATTTCCCTTTCCACTAATTTTACAACTTGTCTTGGTGCAATCTTCTGTGTATAATTTTCCCGTCACGTGGGGTTCAATGATCCAGTAATAAATATAGCGCTCTGTTGGATATCAGGATAAGTGGCAGTCCAAAATCGTAGAACCTTTACACCTCGTAAGAACTAAAAGTTGAAGATATTTGTCCAATTTTAGTTCAAGTAACAGTTATAAAGCTAATAACGCCCATTAAAAGCCTTGGCGGAAAGAGACAGACACAGAAAGAAGGTATGTGTCTTGCATGGATTTAAGAAAAAAATCTTCATTTACGGAAACTCAGCAACGCGTAGTGGAGACTGTAATCTTATTGGTTGGCTCGACTACGCGTTGCCGAGCCTCGACTACGCGTTGTGGAGACTGTGATCTTATTGGTTAGCTCGACTACGCGTTGCCGAGACTCTACTACGCGTAGTGGAAACTGTAATCTTATTTGTTGGCTCGACTACGCGTTGCCAAGCCTCGACTACGCATAGTAGAGACTGCAATCTGATTGGTTTACTCGACTACGGGTTGCCGAGCCTGGACTACGTGTAGTGGAGGCTCGGCTGCGCGTAAGACCTATGCGTTATGGCCCTGTTGGCTTGCCATACACGTAAGTGTATACTTTCGTCGGTCCAAAAAGCATACATTTTATACACTTGTGAAATATGTACAATTATGAATGACCATGGCGGGTATCAGAATCACGTCACTTCCCCACGGTATTGAGAAATAGATATATTATATTTGCCTGGACATACTTGTGTTGTTCAAAATGCAAGCTAATCCGCTCTCGTAAATTTGAAATATTATACTATTGTATATCATTGAAACATGACAGTTGGGTCTTTCGAACTCTCGAATATGATATGTCATTGCTTTGAATTAGCCAAATAGCCCTCTATTTAGGTCACTGGCCATTAAATACAAACATCATATACTTAAACATAGAAATTTGCAGCGATAAAACAAACCTTTGAAAAGAATTACTATGAATGAGAGTTTCATGTATTTGATAGTATTTGTCATCATCTTCAGAATATACAATTTAACATACCTATGAAAGAAGTCCATGAATCTATAAAAATGAGGGGTTTGGTTCTGGTTCCTAAGACAACTTATTCAAAAGTCCCTGCCATATTTAAAACACTACTACCCTCTGGTGGCAGAACCCAGGATAAGGCTGGGGTGGACACCAAATCAAGTCCCCATTCCCTTACATGTAAAATTTGCTTACTTTGCTAGCTCATATCTATCTTTAAAGCCACTTTTGAATATGCCCGTTGTGTCATCCTGTTGGGACAACTCTCGAACTACAACAGTGAGGAAAAAAACAGGCCTTCAGTGTTTGATCCACAATTGCAAAAGGAATTTGTGATGTAGTCTGTTAATGTGAACATGGAGGTATTAACAGTTCATGTCCACATGATATGAAATAAGTTTTCGTGGCAACATGTTTTATATCATCTTATTTCGAAACATAATCTGTTAAGTTCATATTTTAGAACCAGTAATTCGTTTGGGTGCATAATTTGTACTACCTGGGACATCAATACATATATATATATATATATATATATATATATATATATATATATATATATATATATATATATATATATTCACGTTTCATCGGATTATTTTTTTCCTGATTAAAAATTAGTGTTTAAATAATAGATATGTGCTAGCAAAGTTAGCAAAATTTACATGTAAGTGAATGGGCACTTCAGTTGGTGTTCACCACAGCCTCATTTTGGTTTCTGTCACCAGAGGTCAGTAGTGTTCCAAATATAGCAGGAACTTTTGAGTAGTGTGTATTTTGCATGAGGAAAGGACACTTTCTGTGTTGAATGACCGGTGACCTAAATCAGCTTGTCTGCGGACTGGGCTGGGATAGCGACTTGGCTTGTGATGCTTCGTGCTATTCATGTTTTACATTTGTTTGGTGTGTGCAATTTTTTTTTGTCCTTGTGTTTGTGTTTATTGTGCTTGATCTTGCTGATAAAGTGTATAAGATCGGGAGTAATACCCATGGCAACTCGGGTATTTAAATTCCTGAACTGGCGGGTCGGATACCCACTGCAGGTAGGAGCAATTGGTGCCCCACATAGCTCTTCATTATTACCAGTAGAGCTGAAATCAAGGAGTTTCAGTACACGCTCATTTAAAATGCGCCTTGCTCCACATCATGAGCTTTTGTCCTTGGATACCGCTGGATGCTCAGCGGTCAGCAGAACCCTCGCCTCGAAAGACACATCTCTATTCTAAAAAACATTATAGATCCGCCCTTGTAAGGTGACGATGAACAAAGTTAACTACCCACCTGTACCCCAAATGTGCACACATAGCCTCGGCAACATTTCTAAGGTTATACCGAAGACACACGGGACCAGTTCTGCCGTCTTTCAAGGTTATCATGGCCTTGCCCATGCCTGGCTGAGGGCCTCCCACCAGACTGACAATTGCAATACTCTGTCCAATGCATGAACCTGCCGTCAAAGTGAAAAGAAACTTGACCAAGGAAAATCAATAAACTTTGGGCCCAAATCTGTGCAGTAGCGTGTCAATGACCCTGTTTATACTTTGTGCATGTTATATACATTCTACTTGTTTCAGGGCTAAGTAAAAAGTGCTTTCTCAGATCCAACAGAGCCTTTAATCTCAAGACATTCTTTTCCAATAAATGTAGCCAGTCAAACGCTTTATTCAAATCTATAAGTAAACTCATATTCAGTTTGCTATCACTAAATGAAGTATGGGTATACGAGTTAAACTAAGAAAAAGCTTTCAAACTTTCCATTATTTCACAAAAGCTGCATATGATCCAAGAAACTGAAATAGTCACAATATGACTTACTGTCTAATATTTGGGATGTTGCTTGTATTCCCCATGTTTATTGCTCCATTTAGATTCAACGTTTTTCCAAATCCTACATTACATTTCTTCTCTAACACACACACATACATTATTTATTTATTTATTTATTTATTTATTTATTTATTTATTTATTTATTTATTTATTTATTTATTTATTTATTTATTTATTTATTTATTTATTTATTTATTTATTCATTCATTCATTCATTCATTCATTTATTTATTCATTCATTCATTCATTTATTTATGCATAATTATGTTTGTGTGCCAACACAGACATACTGTTTTTCTAGGAATTCTTTCTTTCTTTCTTTCTTCTTTCTTTCTTTCTTTCTTTCTTTACCTGCAAATTTGTCCGACATTTCATTTGAAAAGTATTATTCGTAGAAACTCCGAACTTGGCACAATTATACTTCTATGGATGAAGTCAGGCCTTTTTATCATGAGAGGTCATGCTTTTCAAATTATGCAAATGTGGGCTAAGTAAAGTTTTAAATCTTCAATATCTTATATACTATAGTTGATGTAGTGCCGAGTGTATTGGAGTTCGATCATAGCAATGCAAAGGTCATCTCAAATGTCAAGGTCATGTCAAGGTCAAACGTCGGTTTTGGGTCAAAATGTGATTTTAAAGCCAAAAAGTCATTTTGAAGGTCAAGGAACACTTCGGGTAGAGGCCATTTCAAGGTCAAGGGTCACTTCAAGGTCAAAGGCCATTTTGATGGTAGCTTTCTTCTAGCCATAACTTGGTAAATTTTTATCCAATTTTGATCATGTTGGGCTCAAATTGTAGCTATTGTAACACTGCATACTTTTGATATCTCACCTTTTAATAATGTTAGGTCATACTTTTCAAAATTATGCAAATGAGGGCTAATTAAAGTTTTAAATCTTCAATATCTTATATACTATAGTATATATAGTTCCAAGTGTATAGGAGTTCGATCATAGCAAGGCCAAGGTCATCTCAAATGTCAAGGTCATGTGAAGGTCAAAGGTGATGTCAAGGTCAAAGGCCAATTTGAGGTCTAATATCATTTTAAAGGTCAAAGTTCACTTCAGGTAGAGGTCATCTCAAGGTCAAAGGTTATTTTAAGGTCAAAGGCCACTTTCGATGGTGGCTTTCTACCAGCCATAACTTGGTCAATTTTGTCCAATTTTGGCTCAAATTGTAGCTATTGCAACACTGCACATTTTGAAAATTACATTTGACCCCCAAAGGTCAAAGGTCAACGTCATCTGGACCTTTGAAAGTTTCACCTAGCCGTACCTTGGCCAATGTCCATCCAATTCTAATCATGTTGGACTTAAATTGTGGGTTTTGTAACAATGTACATTTTTGCAATTTACATGTAACCTATAAAGGTTCAAGGTCAAAGGTCGAGGTCATTTGGACCTTTGAAATTTTCATCCAGCTATAAGCTTAATGGAAGGTGAAGTACCAAAGCACAAAATTTGATACCGTTTAATATTTACAACTTTGGAAGGCACACAGCCAGATTTGCTTTGAAGCAAATCTTCCTTTCTAGTCTTAATTACTGAATTCATTGCAAGGAAGCGTAATTTAGGCCCATACAAAAGCTCATATTTCTATTGACACAGTTTCGCATACTTCCTAGGGGTTCCTTTTTGGCAAAGCGTTTGAAAGATGACATAGACGCCACGTTAAAGATTCCATCAAAAAGGCCGTACAATTCTACGATCTGGAATAAATGTCTCTTCCATATTAATGCTTTGTAACTTTCCTTCATAGATAGCACATATGAATGTGTGAAATTTAGCTGTGTCGAGGTTTGTTTTGAAGTATGGATCTAACTTAAATTACGGAAGGTGATATTTTAAGGCACAGAAGAGATCTGAAGCTGTCTTTAGTATTTTGTATGATATGTTTCATATTGATAATTCGCTGATATAGAACTGCTATATGGCCTCATTTGATGTGTAATTGTCTCGTTATTTCTAATTTTTGGAACACAACGAAGGAGGTAAAACACTTTTGGGGCAGTTACCGTATCCTTTTCTATATATCGCTACGGTTGGTTAAGGGTTTTACTTAAGTTTCAAACTACTGAGTAGCTGGTCTTAAACGTTAGTTACATGAGCTTTTTGTATCAAATTTAAGCAACTGTTTGGTGTCTAATTTTTGAGATATAATACAATGACGTATCTCTACGATTGCTTCGAAGTTTTGTATTGGTTAATGCAAAGCATACAATTCAGTGCATTCGTGTAGCCCAATATTTATCAGTTTTGTATTCCTATTATACAGTTCTTCTTTCTAGACAATCATGTGAAATATGGCATGGAGCTTGTTATTGTTTCTATTTTGCACCAATCAACGGACTGCTTTGTTCCTGCAATAAAAGCATAAAGTGTCAATTTAGAACATGTGGCTTTTTTTCATAATACTGAAGTCAAATGTTTATAAAGCACAAACTTTGATTTTTTTTTCGAAAGTTTTGATGTGCAAAATGTCATTTAAAAATTTTGTTTAGAAGTAATTATACTTACCTACACTAGCCCTCCCCTTATATGGTACTATGAAGAATCTGTTGTAATTTATCACAGATATGTGTTATCAAATGTGCGGAAATTGAGGCCCGTGTAAACATGGCTTCTCATTTCTAGACATTTACTTTGTGTAGGGGAGGGTAACACAGTGCTTCATAGTTTACTCCCTGTGTTGCATGAACCCAAGCTCTTGTCACTTTTACATTTCATACATATGCAATAAAAATGGAAGTAGCTATTGTAGTCGAGAAGCTAGCAACATTTTTTCCTCACGTCCCTCCCGAAAAAAATTCAAAGTAGCCTTGTTTGCTTTGAATTTTATTCTATTTTTGGGGAGGGTCTTTTTTTTTTCAAAATCTGTGATAGTATATACATTACCATGCATATTATAACTTTTATAACTAATTCCCGCAAAATGAAGTATGACTTGCCAACAAAAACCGCATTAAAAAAAATTGTGGACCAAACTTACAAAAATTATAGCAAATCGAGTTAGAAATGATTACACGTTTGGTTACCGCCCGATACAAACGTACAACGGGGTACGTTTGAGCTACACACTATATACCTTTAACTACATAATACATGTATAGGTGGGCAGGGCCAAGTGTTAACGGGATCCCAAAGAAGCCTGCCTGGCACCCTGCAGCATTATGGCACTGCGGGAGAACATTTTTTTCATAGATAAATAGATAAGATGAATATAATTAAAAACATTTCTTTAACAAAATACCCTTTATGAAAGCTGTTTGTAACTGGCAATCTCAAACTGTACATTTAAAGGCAATTCCACCTGCATCCTCTTTCACAACTTTTAATTCAACAGCAACCTTCTGTTTTATTGTGGCCGGCAAATATCTATTTACTTTGAAGTTTTCCACTGAAAGTAAATTACCTTGTGCTTCGACTTGCAATTTTACACACGGCACCAGCAAGAACCAGTTGGCAACAAGTTCTATATCTATTTTTACAAAGCAGTCTTTCAACTTGGACTCTTAATATACATAAGGACTGGCTATAAGAATTTGATTTGCATATTAATATAAAAGCCGCCACATCCCTCGAGATTGACAGAGCTGAGACTTGCTTGGTACTGTAACTATCCACAAGCAGAATGTATATTTTAATCAAGCAAAATTGGTTGGAATTGAAGTGTATGACATATACCTGGAAGATGATATTATCATAACACAACGAGAAGTACAAAAGTACAGCACGATTACAACCCAGTCTACAACCAAAAGGGGACACATATGTGTAACCAACGAACATGCAGAGTGAACACGAACAACTGTCGCCCATAGTTCTTTTCACCCGCGTCTATGGCAAGCCAACAGGGCCATAACGCATAGATCTTACGCGTAGCCGAGCCTCCACTACACGTAGTCGAGGCTCGGCAACGCGTAGTCGAGTAAACCAATCAGATTGCAGTCTCTACTACGCGTAGTCGAGGCTCAGCAACGCGTAGTCGAGCCAACAAATAAGATTACAGTTTCCACGACGCGTAGTAGAGTCTCGGCAACGCGTAGTCAAGCCAACCAATAAGATTACAGCCTCCACTACGCGTTGCCGAGAAAATGTTCTTCTAGAACGCGTCGCCGTGGCTCGGCGACGCGTAGTGGAGAAACTATGCCTCCCATAGCGTGTAGCCAAACTATCCAATCACTGATGCTCTTGTAAACTGTATTAGACCTGTTGGCTGTTTTAATATCAGTAATGATTGTAAGGACGTAAATGATTGGTTTGCTTTTCTTCAGCCAAAAGGTGACATAAGTTGCTCCACTACGCGCAGCCGAAGCTCGACTATGCGTAGTGGAAAACATATTCTCGGCAACGCGTAGTGGAGACTGAAATCTGATTGGTTGGCTTGACTACGCATAGTGGATGCTCGACAACGCGTAAGACCGAGGCGTTATGGTCCTGTTGGCTTGCCATACGCGTCCAACGATGGTGGATTTAACATTTAAAAAATTAGAAGAGGAGGAAATTCTGTGATGCAGCGGATAGAACACCTAACTGTTGCTAGTGTTTAGAGCTAGCCATGATTCGAACGCTCAGTTCCTCTTTCTACCTAGTACCTAAAACGAAGAATTCAGCAGAGATTTCTCATGAAACTGTGAAGAAAAATCTGGAATGAAAAGAATAGATGCCTGGTTGAAATCATAATGATTTTACAGATATTCGTCTATTTGGATATTCTTTTCGATCAGAAACGAGAACTGCCTGATTAAGTAATGTGATATACACTTGTCTGTGCAACAGAACATTGAGAAACGGAGAGATGCCACAGAAATTGGTTCATAACTAATGTATTTAGACATTCATGTGATTTGAGATTAGTAGCCGTATCGTTTTTGACATTTCATAAACGTTGAATCTGCGCTGCATCTATTTGATGGACCTATGACCTCGAACAGATTATCTAATTTCATCCTGCCCCATCCTGTCTCCTATCGTAGTATTCTGCGCCGTTCTGTCTCATCTTTCTTCGTCTCGTCCTATTTCATAGATTCCCCTGTAAGCCTGTCTCAGTCCCTTATGTAATCAGCCTCGTACTCAATTGTTGCCAAAACTAGTCCAACATTTGTAAGATATTGTAGAGAATTATCCCCAACAGGTGCACATCCTGAACAAAATTCGAGAAGTGTGCAAAAGACCATTATGATTATTTCGTTGTAAATTATGAATAGGCAACTGAAGGAAATGCACTTTTAAGTGAGCCCTGGGATCTTCCAACCAACACCCACAGGCCACACCCACACCCACAGCCACATCCATTTCAGTGAACCAAACTGTTGTTTGAAAATACATGCAGGTGCCTGTACATCATCACAAAGAGGGGTGTGTTGTGTCAAATGATTTCAAAGTTACATTCTGTGCGTATCTTAAATCCTTATGGTATTTTGTAAGATTATGTAGCAGGAATAAGTTCACAAACTGTTTAAGCCTGCCTGGCACATGTGGCAGCATAGAGTCAATCTGTTCGTGCATGAACAGAAAGAGATAGTCTGTATTTTATTAAGAGCCTCATTACACAGTTCTTGGGATCCCCCCCCCCCCCAATTTGCTACAAGACCCAAACCTTGCAAAGCATACACCTAACACACATGGATAGAAAGCTGCCTGTGAGACAGGTTCAAGCTAAGTAATTATGAATTTAAAATGGTTGCTTTGCACCATGGAGGTCAAGCAATAGGTCATACAGCAAGCAGTTGAAGGCCTGTATGGGGATTTGGGAGAAGTTTGGTGAATTTAGCATATGTTAAAATTCCCCAGGTTTTGTTTGTATGCTATTGGATTTGCCAGTTGTCTCAAACCTATATGTGTAGGTTAGAACTTTGTGTCTATCTCCAATAGTTTAGAATATATAGAGCTTTCAATTTTTTTCTTGCCCCTAATTTGCATAATTTTAATCATGATGACTATTCCAAGGCAGGTGCCTAATTTGACTGGTAGGTCATTTATTATGGCAAGGTTGGTGGTTTTCGGAATAGTAGGGTCCAAGAAAAACTCCGGACAAATCCGGTGGTAAGGAAGAAAGAAAGAAAGAAAGAAAGAAAGAAAGAAAGAAAGAAAGAAAGAAAGAAAGAAAGAAAGAAAGAAAGAAAAAAGAATTCTTGGAAAAACAAAATGTCTCGGTTGGCAAACAGACATACTTCTTTATGACTGCCATATTTGAAAAGGGAATCCGTGTGCGTGGCAAACAACGCTTAGCCGTTATGCATACTGTATATTGTTGAAGGGCCAGTCAGCTAAGTGACATAATGGCTAGGTCGGTGTACGTTTGAACAATGGGTGGCGCGTTCGAATCAGCATGTGCAAGATTTCTTTTTCTTTTTTGGTGTTTTGCTCTCTCTCTCTCTATATATATATATATATATATACATATATATATATATATATATATATATATATATATATATATATATATATATATATATATATATATATATATATATATATATTTATTTATTTATTTATTTATGTTTGTTTGTTTGTTTATTTATTTATTGATTTATTTTGTCACTACCATCACGCAAGAAATCTATAATCATATTAAGGAGAACGTACCTTCAGCAAAATGACTGTCATCATTATCATATTTTTTAGATCAGTTTGCGGTATTTTGTTTTCCCAAAGGAGTGGGTGTGCAATAAATCATCATCATCATATTCTTCTTCTTCTCCTTTTTTCTTCTTCTTCTTCTTCTTCTTCTTCTTCTTCTTCTTCTTCTTCTTCTTCTTCTTCTTCTTCTTCTTCTTCTTCTTCTTCTTCTTCATCGTCATCGTCATCATCATCGTCATCATCATCATCATCATCATCATCATCATCATCATGAGTAGGGAACAGTTAATTGAAATTGGGGAGGTTGATGAGTATGAATACCTAGGTGTTAAGATTAAAGCAACGGGTAAAGGCATGTTCAGGTACCAGGTGGAGAAGACTAAACAGAAAGTGAATCGCACAAAAGGAATGATTAAAGCTACTGCACTGAACAGTTTCAACAGAGCATACACAGCAAGAGTATTATGGGATAGAGTTGCAATACCAGGAATGATATATGGCTTAGATGTGATTTCAGTGAGTGAGGGAGATATCCAGGGAATGGAGAAAGCACAGAATGAGATGGGGAAATGGATACTAGGAACACCACCATGTACTGCAACAGAAGCGGTCCTAGGAGAGTTAGGATGGAATAAAATCACGGATAGAATTGCCAAAGCTATGTTAAAGTACTGGGGTTATTTACAAGGAATAAGCTAAGACAGGTGGTGCAGGAAAGTTTACAATCAGGTAGCCAAGGAAAAAACAAGATGGATCAAAGACATAGACGGGTTAGCGGAGAAATATGAACTAAACGGATATGATGAGGTGGATGATTGGAAAGTAGATATAGGTAAGACTGTTACAGAGGGTTGGAAAGAAGACTGGAAAAGAGGAGTCAGGGAAAAAAGTACATTGAAGGGATACAAGGTATTAGAAAAGCCACAGAAAAGTGTGTGTTAGGATGGAGGGAAGGGATCCAAACTTCTGTTTCAAAGTAAGGCATGAGTAATCAATCTCGAAAAGAGAAATCAAAAGTGGACAACAGGGAGTAGTGGAAAGTGTAAGTCGTGTAGACAAGAGGCAGATGAGACAGTGGACCATTGACTGTTGTGGTGTGATGCATATAGAGAGATAAGGGAAGACTTTTTCAGAAAGTTGCACAGAGAAGATTACAATTACAAGGGTTTAGAAGAGGTTCAGGGTTTAGAGGAAGGGGAACGTATAGCATGGATTTTAGGTATGAAACGTGGCTTTCTGGGAGGCAGGAAAGGTAATAAAAATGTACAGGACTACCTGGTAGGATGCTGGGAGAAAAGGAATGAAATAATAGAGTTAGAAGGCAACAGGTTAAATTAGAATCCCAGAGTACAGGGAGGGGAAGGGATGGGAATGGTGGTAGCCCTTATAAGGGCTCCCATGGGGGCAGCCTGAGCCTTAGAGGCGGGAATAGGGTGTGAGAGGGATGGATTTTTTTTCCTAGGCCTCCTGTGTCACAGAGTGACACAGGACCACGGCAGTCTAAGCGGAGAGCCATCGTATTATTATTAGTAGTATTAGCATTATTAGACTTGCAACGGTTTTTTTCCGTTTTAAATCGTCATAAACTTAAATTGTTCAAATGGATATGTATGTGTTATCGATATCACAGTAATTACATGATCGTCTTAGCTCTGTGGTACACCAGCGATTGTAGCACCACGTCCAATTGTCTGCCAACTAACCGAAAGTGTCAAGTACCTGTGTGGCACAATGGTTAGAGTGGAAAGCTTACATTCGAAAGGTGACGGGTTCGAATCCATGTGTCTCACTTCATTATAATATAATTTAATAAACCTTAATAATACAAGTTTTAGTGAGCAGCCAAACAATGTAACAGGTGAGAGGAAGAAAGAAAGAAAGAAACTGTCCACATCCAAGGTGTTACCCATAGTAGAAACAACAGATGCTCTGCTGTATGGACGTGTTTAAAGTCTTTGAATGTAACAAGATAGTCAATTTTAGAAATTAAACCATGAATGCATGTTCCATAACGTGTTCATACCTGTGGCTTTGAGGTTATATTGAAACTGTATCAGTCTTATTGGAATATGTAATATAATGCAACATACGCTTTAATTCTTTTTACGATCAACCTTACATAATCGTATTGGAGTCCAACATTTATATTTCTTTTAAACCCTCTAAATGGATAAAACGTATTGAAATACATAAACATGCATTACATAACATACACGTAAAATAAAATGTCAAAAATAAAAGGAATGAGAAAATGGGAAATTTGTGAAATATAGGGGTGCCGTACCTTTTTTATACTGAAAAAAGCAGCTTTGCATTTCATTGACTGGAGAGGTTACAGTGCCAATATGGTGTAAATGATGTTATCTTTAAATGTGCAGATATGTATGGAGTTTCTGACGTTAGTTAACGCCTAAATCGGATCCTACAGGTGAAAATTCTTACTGAAAGTTCAATTATGAGATGCTTCAAATATTGCAATTGACCCAAATAACTGTTCCCAAAAATAAAGTAGCTTTGAGTTGAACCAGATTTATTTTTACTTCATAATAACTACTAATGTTAGACTTTTTTTCAAAATAATTTACTTGTCAACGAAAAATCACCAAACTTTGCACACGTGTTGATGTGTTGATCTTGGCATTTGAATCACAACAGCAATATTAATTTATTTTATATATTAAAAAAAAAAATGAATTTTAAATTTAATGATTAAAAAAGTTGATATTTTTAGTAACTTTAGCAGTATTTATGTAGAACAATTTTCCATGGTTAAACCTAAAGCTACCTAGTTCTTGTGGGGCGTTGGTATCGTCAAATCGAAACAGTTTTGGGCATCTTATCCTGAAATTACAGCAAGTGTTAGGACCTGTTGGGTCCAATTCAGGTGTTATGTGACGCTGTCAGACGCGCAGTAGAAGCCACCGCATTCCTAACAAGTGAGTTTTGTAAGTTCTTTGAATCACAACTTAACCATAACTGGCCCTTAATAGTTTTTTTTTTTGGGGGGGGGGTGGTGTTGAATTTAAGAATGGGTAAGTACCTTGCTTGCCTCGCTGCTATAATGACGACAATATGAAACCATCCTATTATACGAATGACGGGTTTCACTGGACATTTAACATTATTTCAAACATGCTTCGGTTTGAAAGTGCAAGAAAAGGGATTGAGAAATAAGCGAAATGTCTGGTAATTTTGCTCCCAAGCATCAATTATCACTAAGTAAATGAATGCAAAATGAAGTTCAGTTTTGCTTAATATAGGGCTGGATTTTGAGATAAAAATTGAAGGCCTGTCATTTGCGAAAAAAGTGTGAGTACCAGTCGATAACAGTACTTTTAAATGGAGTAAAACAAAGTTGGGGAGCCGTCATTCCATACAACAAATAAATAAAAAGATAGATAGATAGATAGATAGATAGATAGATAGATAGATAGATGGATGGATGGATTGATGGATGGATAGACGGACGGACGGACGGACGGACGGACGGACCGACCGACCGACAAAAACAAACAAACAAACAAACAAACAAACAAACAAACAAATAAATAAATAAATAAATAAATAAATAAATAAATAAATAAATAAATAAATAATTAAATAAATGGACGACCGAACGAGCGAGCGAACAAACACACAAAAAATTATAGAATAAAATGAATTTATAGATTTATATATTTTCTAATTACTACATATCCAGAGATTTTTATCCATATGGGTTTTTTTGCAGGATTGGAATTTTTTGACATTTTATAGCATTTTTTCTGACTTGGTAACATTTTCACATTTTTGCGCAGAAGTCGCACAAAATTGTTTTTTTTTACCAGTTGAAATCAGAAGAAATTTAAAATGCATGTCCATCTCGAGGATCGAATGTCATGGTTAGTCCTGAAAAAGCATAAATAAAAAGTTAAAAAATTTTAATTTAGTCCTGACAAGTTGTTCATTTTCCTTCTATAAATTGCTCCAAAAGTCACGGAAGGGGTTGTCAGAAAAAAAATCCTGGAAACCTTTCCTGGATATGATATTTTTCTTTTAATATCCGTTGATTTTAATGTGATAGGGCAATTCGTACATTTGTGAGGCGCGATACAAATTGCAGTGGTTGAGCAAAAAACAGTTCCGAGAAAATGGCATTGAGAGAAAAAGTAGCCAATTCTTACACATTATTGGCTGTAATATGACACATAGTCATTTCTTCTGTCCTGTGTTTTAATTACTGTGTGAAATAAACTTGTAACTTTACCTCTGTGATGTTGTCATTAAACAGAAGTATATATTTTTTGGCTTGAATCTCGACTTTCTTAACTTGGGAACACCACTATTGGCTGGTTTGGGTTTGAGTTCACGTGCGGTTTTCCATATTTGGGGACCAGTAACTGGATTGTGCTAATTTGTTTTTACATCAATAGAAAATTTCAAAGTAATCAGAACAATGGTAGTGATTAGTCTGAACTGGCCCATTCTTCTCTCCAGGGCTAATGGTTTCCTGTGAGTGACCCTTGTCAATGGCTCAATTGGTTTCCAGGGGTCATGGACTAATGACTGTGCAAACAAAGACATGGTTCATTATCATGCCCATGCAAACAAACGCATGTGCCCGGCATTGCTTAAATTTTTCAGTGTAAACAAAAGTTTTGAGATCAATTATCTCATATAAATTATATGTTCACACATCTGAGTCTTAGGGAGCATGTAGTTTAAGCATCGGACTATCCAAAGATATGAAAAATTGATTAGAGGTTTTCCAACGGTGTTGGCTTCAGATCTTCCATCTTAATGCATATTGTGTTGCTCATATAATCTACTCTAGACAAACATTGCTCGTTTACTTTTCTGTTTACTCGCTCTGCCCTGCAATTCATTGAAACTTTGTGCTCAGGCAACCTCACTTTAAAATGTGTGTCACTGGTGAAATACAAATAGCCATACAAGTGGTAACGCCTAGGTATGGGCGAAATAATGGATAGTCTACTCAAGTGTTAAACAAACATTCCAACAGGTAAGTTGGCATAACAGTGGTGGGGCAGTATACTACGATAGAGATCGGGATATAAATTGCATCATAATTAACATTAAGTTTACTCTGCGTTTTATTAACAACAACCAAGCAGGAGTATGCTTTTGGTAAATGTGGAAGTGCAAAAGTACATTCTTCTTGTTTTCTAAAATCGGAAGAAAATGAATGGTCCAAAATCGTTTGACGTTTCTGGATTCGTTTCGCTCTACTTCGCGGTATGCGTCCTGTCTTGCTCTTTTCCGTGAAAACTATGAAGCGGCCTTAACACAAATAGTACAGAAAAACATGATCCACATTCATTAATTCCAAACCTAAGGATTATTTACCCAACTTGCGAAAGGACATGGTTCGGCGCTTAAGACCCAGACTACAGCGTGTCACGTACAAATGTCATATGTTTAACTCTCTCAATGCATCATTTTGGACTTAGTCAACAGCTTTTGGTGTAGTGTGTTGCAAGTTGTGCAAATTAAGGCGATTTGAAAAACATTTATCCCATCCGGCCTCCAAATTATACATCACAGAAGCACAAACGTTGGTTCTATTGAACATTTGTTGCGGCTGCACATCTATTTGACACATCACAGCAAATATGGAATTTGAATTTCTGCTGATTATGGTGCTTCAAAACTGGAAAATTGAATATATTCAAAACTATTTTTCATAGAGGTGACATTCCAACTTCGATTCATAGGTTTGTGCTGTAGGTACATCCAATGGAACACAAATAAAAGTAGTGAAATTTTCTATTTATGCACATCGGGGACACATTAGAATTTTAAAGTTGAATATCGTCTGAACAAGTATAGACAGACCATATGAACACCACTTCATAGGTTTGTGCTGTAGACGCATCAAATGAATAACTAACCTAAATTGTTAAATTTAATTTTATGGCAATTAGGGTCATATGAAGATTTTCAAATTGCATATCTTTAAACCTATTATGGAGACAGGTGCCATTTCCAGTTCAATATCCGTGTTTGTGTGCCTCCTATAGCAGAAAAACAGAACTTGTGGAATTTTAATTTATGCTAAATTCATTGAACTTCCCTTCAATTCACCTCATCTACCACAACATACACGAAATATTTATTCGCCTCTATGCTCTTATGTAACCATTTTGCACACATAATAGATTAGCTCAGGCTATCAGAACCTATCTCCATGACAACCTACCCCATGGTCTAATTAACTGTCTGCTTTGATAGGCCCCTTGTAACGCCACCCGAAGTGCAGCACAAAAGGGACCTTTTAAGAGGGGCGGCCTCAATATGAATGTCAGATTTTTTTGCTGAGGAATAGTGGTGTTCTAAGGGAGGTGGCTTTCGGTTAGAGGATATTTACAATCTGAGTGAGGACTACTGTACATATATATATATATATATATATATATATATATATATATATATATATATATATATATATATATACATACATACATACATACATACATATGTCCTGTGTCAGTGCAGTTTTAGGTATTATGCCGCATTGCCTGGGGCTCTCAGAGCATTCCTTTGATCCCAACAGTTCATGCATTAGACTTTATAGAAATCAGCCGATGTAATTCCTTATTACAAATGATACCTTCAAAGCATAATCTTCCTTGTGTGTGTGTGTGTGTGTGTGTGTGTGTGTGTGTGTGTGTGTGTGTGTGGATTTGGGGCAAAATATTTGTGGTGTACTCAGAGTTACCTTGCAGAGTTTTCATGAGGTGTCCTCCCTCAAAAATGTTGCTATGGCAGTGAAGTCCTCAGTCTCCATAACGTGTACTGCCATCATACAGTCCCACGTTTGGAAAACTTTGACAACTTGAGTGGGAGTATCAATCATGAGAAAATTATATTCTCCATTGCAAGGTTCAGCAAAGACTCACCATCCCGCTGGTCAACTAAACGGTACATTTATCGATGCAACACTTACAAAGGATTGGTCTCATGTAGTCACAATTACGTGAGGCCTAGATCCATATTAGACCATTATTAACAATGAATTGTTCTCAAAGTCATGGTTGGTTAATGTAGAATAAAATGGGTACGTAAAACGCTCTTTATTCACATGTGTGTGTTTATCTTTGCAACTTTTCAGCTATTGGGCAAATAATACTGCAGAATATTTGCATATAAGAAAGAAGCTTCTATAATTGTCCGATATGAATGCGATGAATTACCGTAAAACAAAGCCATCTTCTAACGCCAACATGACAACAGAAGGTATTCAAATCTTTAGTTGTTCAAACCGATTGGATAATTTATAAGGTAGATGTTTCACTTGATCTTTCATTACATTTTCTTGAAATAATACGTAATCAATTTACGGGTACAGGCTCTATACATGATATGGGTACGTATTCGCTGAAGGCCCTTGAATTTATTTTGGCCAATACAGACTATGTCAAATTTCTTCAGAAGAAGGGGACAATAATACTTCCAAGTGTATATAGGTTTGACAGTGACAGGTTAGCTTATGGATTGTAGAGGGTTCGGGCAACCGAATAGAGTAATGACTACTAGGAAGTGGTTATGGACGAAAAGACCAAAAATACAAAATATTTTTCTTACCTGCAGACACTATGATTATCAATAAGATGAGTCCAAATGAATCCATACTGGGACACGAAGGGCACGTCTTGTATAAACGGTAAATATCTTTCCAATTTAAAACTGACTCTTCCAACAAGGAGCGGCTGTGAGTCATGGGATGTTAACCATTGTCCCGGCCTGGGCCACAAGATCTCATTATATTATGAATAGATACCTCGGGTGTTTGTAGGGCACTAGAACTTCAGTTCTAAGGAAAATGGCAATTCTCGGGAAAACGTGTGCTCAGCCTTTCTAAAAAAATATTTTCTTACTTTTGGTTTATTTATAATCTTTGAACGAAAATATGGAGAAGGTGGAGCAGATAAGAGCTGCAGCTCTTGCTCCAAGTATTAAAGCCATGAATCGCGCAGATAAAATGCTACAGATATATATATATATATGGGGGTTGGTGCGTGGGTGTGGGTGTGGGTGGGTGTGAATCCTGTCATATGTGCAATTCTGCTAAGGACAGAATTATCCATGGGCATCTGTGATTACTTTATCAATATATTACAAGAAGCACGATTTTTTTTCCATAAAAATATTGTTACATAAGGCATTAATTAGTACAGTATATGAAAAGCATTACGAGAATTTGAAGTAGCACTGAAAACGAAACCAAGCAGTTTCTTGCGAAACTAGACATCCGTTTGTGTTTATCGTTATGATACATACGTGGTTGTACATGGAATTGTGTGTGGGACTTCCATATAATAAAGCATGGAATGTCACAAACCGAAAGGCTGGCTTCCAACTTCCCTATGATCCTCTCTTTAATCAACTGCGAGGTCAGCTGCCAGCGATCAGCACATTGGGGCCCGTTGCTTTTCAACGTTTATCGACATACTGTCAGGTAGCTCATTTTAAGCTCCTGTGAACCTGAATGCCAGACACAATGATCACCATATTCTGTACTTTCTCTTTTAATTTGGAGGAGTCTTTTACACTCACTCAATCAAGCTTGAACTAGTGTTCCTTGTTCACATTCTATACAATGACAGTTGTACATCCAATTCCATAAAAACATCGTATTCATCACATTCCTCGTTAATCTAATGCAAACATTCTCTCTCTCTCTCTCTCTCTCTCTCTCTCTCTCTCTCTCTCTCTCTCTCTCTCTCTCTCTCTCTCTCTCTCTCTCTCTCTCTCTCTCTCTCTCTCTCTCTCTCTCTCTCTCTCTCTCTCTCTCTCTCTCTCTCTCTCTCTCTCTCTCTCTCTCTCTCTCTCTCAGCAAGAGAATGCCTTTCCCAATTCAAAAACTAACTGTTCCATAAATCACTGACGGGCGTACGTCTGGGACCTGTCAGTTCCTCTTCCTAGGTATCTGGCACAAGAACTGATTGTATTATGAATTGATAGATTGCACTTATGTGGTTGGCCACTGAGAACTGAATCTTCAGTAAAGTTCCGGGTTGCTTCATGTGTCTTATGTTCTGATTCTTCCCTGCTTTCTTTGGCTGTATCCTGAAGCTTTGAATAAAATATGGGGGGAAGATTGGTCAGATTTGCCACCGAGGGAGCAAGAGCTTCACCAAGGGCGCTCTGTAGGCATTACAAGCAGCAAACTGGTAATACGATTCACACACACACACACACACACACACACACACACACACACACACACACACATACATACATACATACATACATACATACATACATACAAACATACATACATACATACATACATACATACATACATACATACATACATACATACATACATACATATATATATATACACATATATATATATATATATATATATATATATATATATATATATATATATATATATATATATATATATAGATATATTAATTTTATTCGGAAAACTACCCCTTTACAGCGGGGGCATCAATGGAACCGGGTTTATTCCATGATGCGTCCAAGTATATTACAATAAGCCGTCTATATTACAAAGTAAAGATTTGTGTGTGGTAGGGCTGTATCTACGTTCAGCATTGAGCCGCACGTGGAACAGCATCCACTTAGCATTTGAAATTTACTTTTTACATGCGCATGCTATCATCAATAGGCTTCTCATAGCTCCATGTTTATATACATACATATTGCCCATTTCATTCTTTTGACAAATTAACCTACCCTTAACACTAATCACACATACATTTTGGATCCTACCTCTTGAAAATACCAAATCGCGAATTCCGCACCCAATGCCAATGGTTTGTAAATAATAAATAAAAAAATAGATAATTTCATTAGGAAAACAACCCCTTTACAACGGGGGCATCGATGGTACAGGGTTTATTCCATGATGCGTCCAAATATCTTACCCATCTAATGTTTGATTTCAACCGGTGTAAACAGTCATCAATATCATAATTTTTGTCCCCCGCGCTAAAATAAAAGATAAAACACTCATTGGGAGAAAACTCTAGAAAGCGTAAGAACAAGTACATCGTGCACTTTTGGTTCAAAATGTAGAAAATAAATGTTTATCATCGTCATATTTACAATGTATAAAATTACAGTACACTTCAAAATAGATAAAACTTATATACAATATAGGAGCTCCATTTAAAATCTATGGAATCAGCACCTTACAGGGAACTGTACAACTCTATTTCTTTACTGTGAACAGGCACAGTTGAATATATATATATATATATATATATATATATATATATATATATATATATATATATATATATATATGTATACACATATATATATATATATATATATATATATATACACATGAGCTTATATATCACAGTTAATTTTTAAGAATCGATACAGAAATGTCACAGCCAGCACCTTCAAGAGCTACCATACGGCAACGCCATGCTTCTTTTAGGAATGTTTTACAAGCACCATCAAATATATCATTAACACCATGGTCATAATTGAATGATATTCCAAACAGTAGCGTAAATTTCGTAGTTAAGGAAGAGCGAGTAAAATGGTCCCATATATGGGTAAAACCATGTTCCAACAGGCATTTTTCCAAATTTCGCCAAATCTTAATTCTTAATTCCTTGGAGTGTTCACATGTGAAAGTGAAATGAAATAAATCTTCTATACCTTGATTACATAGTTTACAAATTCCGTTGGACAAATTCCATCACTGTAATGTTTCGTCCAATCCTAGACACCCGGTTCTAGCCATAAATTTTAGTCTAGTGCCCTTGAAGCCATTTACCTGGAACATGTATCTCTCGCCATGCGTGGAATACGTAATCAATTTGTAATATGACAAGGAGGACATTTCATCGATATCTTTAAAAAAGTCATATACGTAGTTTTGCGTGGACAACGTACAAAAAGGATAGATCCAGTCACCAGTATCTCTACAATGTACATTATCTAATCCAGCCTCGGACAAGATTGTGGATATCTGTGACATGTATGGCCAGCAAGATTTATGACCAGAGTGAAAATTTGTTTCGAAATCACGAAGTACTCGTTTACACAGCCTGTTTGCTGGAATGTTATACTTTACATGATGATAATATTTTACTCTCTGTTTATTCAAGATGGTTATCAGTGGTTGCCAGCCAAACTCCCCTAGTGTTGCCACCATTGCAGGGGTACCTCTTACTTGTAGAATAGCTCGTGCCACCATGTACTGGAATGATCTTACAATACTTGTGCTTTCCTTTGTATTGTTAAACCACATTGCAGTGCCATGTGAGAGGGAAGGCACTATTAGGCTTTTCCAGAGACTGTCACCAAATGTTACTCTATTTATATTGTCGTGCGATGAGGGAATACTACATATATATCCATTTAAGCGACTGAGTTTACCTTTCAAGTGTTGCTTTATGTGTGGAGAGTCTTGTAATGACTGGGCAAATATAATACCTAAATATTTATACATAGTGCATTCTTCAAGTGGCAACGTTCCCAAAAACCATTTCCTTGTCATATCCATTTTTTACCTACTACCATAACTTTTGATTTTGTGTCACTAAATTTCATTCCCCATTTTATAGCAAATTAATGTGCAATATTAAGCATTTCCTGTAGTTGTTTATCATCATTTGCCATCAGAACAATGTCATCTGCGTAAAGTAAGTCGGGAATAGATTCATCATGATAGGTTATTCCTAACCTCTGCTCATTAAGCATAATAGATCATTCATGACAATAGAAAATAGCGTGGGTGATAAAATGCATCCTTGTTTCACACCATTAACACTTTCGTACCAATTACTTTCAAAAGGACCAAATATAACTTTGTTTTCCACCTTCTCGTACAATCTATGTACTAATCGCCATGTTTTACCTTGAATTCCACTATTCCACAGTTCGCACATCATCCGATTTCTGTTTACCGTATCAAAAGCTTTGCTGATATCAAGAAATGCTAAACATGTTTTTTTCTTTTCTGTCCTTTCTTAAACTACATAGACCTTTGAGACTAAAGTAGTGATCTTCTTACCTACGACCTTGTCTATATGCACCTTGCAGTTCACCAAAGGTTTCCTGTTCCTCATAGAAAGACATCATTTGTGTTTCAAGCATGGATGCAAACACTTTATATACATTAGAAGTAATTGTAATTCCTCTATAATTGCTGAGTAGCTCTGGCTTACCGTCTTTATATATTGGTTTAATATAACCTTATGACCAATCGTCTGGGAAGCTTTCTAGTATTTTACATAGCTTAAATATTTTCGTAAGTGAGTTAACAATTGCCTCACCGCCATGCTTTAAAAATTCGTTTGGTATATTATCGATACCACAGGCTTTATCGTTCTTTAGTTTGCTAATGGCATTCCAGGTAGTATTTTCATCTATTACTATATCTGTGAGGCCAGACATGTCTACCTTATCTCCGTCACAAGAAAGATGTTCCATCAAAGTATTGTTAAGGTCTTTATCACCTGTCGGTGACCCAGAATTTCCCAAATTTTTCCAATATGTACCTAATATTTCACTGATTCTCTTCGGATCGTTAATAATTTTGCTTTTGTCATTAGGGTCACGGATTTTTAGGGGATGTCCATTATTTCCATTCAAACGTTTCAGCATTCGCCAATATGAACGTGGGTTTTTCGTTCCTTTTCTAGAATTTAAAGAGATAACTTTTATTTTATTTTGGACTTTAATGGTTTTAACTTTTTCGTGAATATCTCGCTTTCTACGCAAATATTCTTGCCAAAGTTCTTGTAAAATTTCTGGGTCACAAGTATCTTTGCCTGCCCAATACCTGTAGAACCTATTTGCCGTTCTACGATTTTGAATGAGTTTCTTAGTTTCTTTGTCACACACATGCTTTTTATCGTCTTTTATTTCTTTTTTACCGACATATTGTTCACCAACTTCTGTAACAATCTGCTTCCATTCTAGCCATGTTTGGTTAATAGGTTGGGAAAGGTCACACTCGAAGTTTGCAAATTTAGCAGATAAAGCTAGTCTGAAAGCACTCCAGTCTTTTACCTCATTGATTTTCCACTTCATAACATTTTTTACCAGGGGGCATTGTTTTTACACTCGAAAGAGTTAAGCAAAACACATATTGTATTGTGATCACTGCCTACGTCATAATCACCAACTTCATCAATGATGACACTGTCTATGTTATTTTCCAGACAGGAGCTAATAAGTGCATAGTCAATAGTGGTCTTGGTGCTACCTCTATGCCACGTATATTTTCCAGTGCATAGGGGAGATTTGTTTGAAAATTTCATATCATCTGTCTCTATCAGTGTTTCTAGCAGGTCGCTATTAAAACTTGCTTTCCCTTCAACACGATACTCTCCTATTTTACCGTTGAAATCTCCCAACAAAATACAGTGGTGACCCTTAGATTGCAATTGGCTGATATTTTCGATCAGTTCATTCATAAGGAAAGAACTATTATCTTTATCTATTCCATCGTTAGGAAAGTAAGTTACCCCGACCATAAAAATATTCTGTCCAGCTTTGACCTTTATCCATAAACGCTCAAACTCATCATTTTTCGAGTCGAAAACATTGTTATCTAGAACTTCAATACTTTTGCTAATTAAGAGACCTAAACCACCTCCTGTCTTTTTCACAGTACTCTTCTTTGCTTTGCCTAACCACATATATATTGAGGATGTATATTCTCAAATATCATGTCATGATCAGATTGGTGGAACGTTTCAACCATTGCATACATAGAAAAGTGTTCTTTTTCCAGTAAATGAGACAGTTCACATCGTTTGGCTAAACCTAAATTTTGCACATTACAGTATGCTAGTCTAATTTTCTTATACACTTTCCTTAACTTACGCTGCTTACCTCGGCGATGGCGTTTTGTCTTATTTCTGGTAGGCTCCCTAGTGCTGGTCTTGGAGGCCCTACCTTCTTTGCCACACCTCTAATATGTACTGTTATACCAACATATCTTCTTTTTATGTCCGAGTCTCCAGCACGTGTCGCACGGTATCTTCTGTCCGTGCTTGCACGTGGAGGAGTTATGGTTTCTTTCACCACAGAAAGTACACTTCGCTGCATTGTTTTGGGACCTTACATCTGTATGGTTTCGTCCTCCTTCATAGCTACCGGTAGCATTGCTCCGTCTGCTGTTCGTCTCCTTTTGTGCATGCTTGCGATTGTGCTTGCCTACATGCTGCCACGCGCCACTTTCAGTAGTCCTAGCACTGTCTGTCCCGTTCCGTGACCACGGACCGTTATTTGACCTTTTCCCCGGTTGTGTGCTTTTGTTTTGGCTGGATTGGCTTGCTGAGGTTCTTACTCCAAGGCACTGGCTACGAAAACTTTCGATCAGCTTTTTCGTGCCAAACTGAGAAAGGTGTAAGCCATCTTTTTGTAAAGCACCTTCATTTATTGTGCCGTCAGCGAGACGAAATTTTGGGTCATTATTGATAAATGTATAGCCATTGTCAATGCACATGGCTGCTAGTCCCGAATTAACTATTTCTGCCATTTCTTGGGCATCGCATTTGTCGACTCGTGGGCACAAGCTTGATACTTTGACATGCTTTGCAACTTGTTTAGCACCAATTGCCATTAACTTGTAGTCATTGATTATCTTATCAGCATCATTGGACTGGGCACAGTCGTTTGTACCAACTTGTAAGATGACAGTTTCATATTTTCTTGTTTCTTTTGTCAATGCATTATGCACATCATTGACTGGGGCGCCACTCATAGACTTTACTACTGTCTTACTGTCGCTGCTTCTGACATCCTTAATGAGAGAGCTGGCAATCACTAAGTTGTCAAAGGATGCTTTGTTGGCCTTAGATTCGAGCTTTTCGTGGGCTTTCTTTAGGCCATCTTTAAGTTCTGCATTTTCGCGCCTAAGTTCTGTGCATTCTGCGTTTTTTGCAGGTAATTGTTTTACAAGATCAGCATTGTTCGTGTTGAGTGATTGGATCTGTGCCTTGAGGGTTTTGAGTTCTTCTATATTATTTGCCTTAACTTGGTTTTCAAATGAAATACTTCAGGAAACGATATTAACAGTTACATGGTGACATATTAATCCGCTAGACTTATTTTCGTGTTGGTTCACAAGCCACAAACAGAAGCCAACCCTCTTTGACATACCAAACAAGAAATGAAGCATAAAATGAGAATTCAAGATGGCGGAGAGTGAAGGTCGGGAGAGGAAGCAGCTCCAAATTAATAAACATGTTTCTTTTTTGTTTTAAAGTTCTCTTACAATCATTAATATGTTTTCAAAAGTTCGGACTTACAGTGAACTACATTTTGCTGAAGGTTGCAATTTCTAGGGGCTTAAAGCCCGAGACTATCAACTGTCAAATTAAATGGCGACAACGTGACTTATTACACACACGCGCGCGCGCGCGCGCACACACACACATACACACACATATGTATATATATATATATGTATATAGATAGATAGTTAAACAGACAGATAGGCAGATAAAAAGGCGTGTATGTGTGTGTAGTATGTGTACTGAATATCGTGTAAACAAGACAACTTGTGGCAGAGGCCCTGAACAGAAGGGTCTCGTTTTGAAGAACAAAATACGTTTGCAAAATGGACTTTTTGAGTGCAGCACACAGAGAAGAAGAGTGGATCAGTACCGCCGTCACATGTAAAGTCACCAATTAGCACGGATACAATCTGTACGCATAATGTTTTTTTTGGATGATGTGTTAATGGCTAGTAATAACACCTTGTTTCGTCGTAATAAAATTACTTGGTATTAGGGAAAAGGGCCATGCCTAACACAAATCCTTCTCACACGTGAGAACACGTTATAACTTGCTAAGAAAGGGAGCATGCCACCAGTGAGCCAAAAAGGGTGAGAGCATACTGGAGAAGGAAATACAAAAATATATGGACAAAACAGATATCGGACTATCATAGGCATGCCAAAAAGCACAAATAAAAATGTACCAATGTTGCTGTAACTGTGAAGCAAGTCCTACGAAATCAAGCCCAGGTAGAAATCATATAACGGCACTTCTGCCCAGTGACGCAATGTCTAGTGCTGAAGATAAATTGCTGGACATGTAGAAAAAAGAGTCACATTATCTCGCTCCATATAAAGCGGTTTGTAAAGTAAATGGGGCAACATTTTCAACAGAAGAGTTTAAATTATTTCCAAGTATTCGATATGACGAACATACGAAATAATAGTGCCATACATTTTTGACCAACCGATTGCAGATAGCAAAAGGGAGAATCTACTGAATCAGTAAATGTTCAATAAGCTGGCTTTTCTTCGTGCTAAGGCTAGCATGAAATTCAGATAAGCTACGATCTCCAACGTTATATGTATATTTTGAACAGATGGTCTAGCTGCAACTGTTTATTTTTCAATCACTGGGACTAAATTTTATGCCCCAGCTTGTTTCCACTTCAGTTATTCACTGCCAGATGGTTTAACTAGGATAAGCTTTCCAGCTAGAAAGGGTACATATTGGTTAAGGGGTAAGTCAAATTGTTCTTATCTGAACTTGTCCTATACAAATTAAGTAATTATGGTTTGTTTGACAGGTATTCTTTCATTATGAAGCTCTACTTTTATAAGCAAAACTTCACGTACTTAGCCAATTTTATCATTTGCCACGTTCATATTTATTCATTATTATGTGGGTTGTCTTTGCTGAATATTTGGCTTAGACAAGGAGCCGCTACTCAGAGGGACATGTACGGGTATAGGCTCGGAAAAACATTTTCTGAGTAGTTACCCGCTGAAGACCATTTAATTTATTTGGGCTAATACAGCCTATCTTAAAATTTTACAGAGGAACGTGTGCAATATGGACAACAGTACTCTCATGTGCATATAGGTTAGACAGGTACAGGTTAGCTTATGGAAAGTAAAGAATTTGGACTGCGGAATAGAAATATTCAATTTTGCAGGCAGTTAGACATAAGGTATTGCGGGTATCAAGAGGAAGTAATATGATATTCATATTGATATTAGTTGTGGAGCTAATTTAGGACAGCTCAAGACTGATGTACCCGCGAGCCAAGTGCTGTTTTAAATAGGGAATTGTTGATATATATATATATATATATATATATATATATATATATATATATATATATATATATATATATATTATATATATATATATATTATATATATATATGATATATATGTATTGCAGATAGCAAAAGGGAGAATCTACTGAATCTGTAAATCAGCTGGCTTTTGTCTGTGCTGAGGCGATATATATATATATATATATATATATATATATATAGGGTGGTTCATGGTCAGAACTGTCATCCTTAGACCGTCTTGTGGGCATTTGTTCGGTTTATTGGCAGTTGAAAAATGCCAATAAACCATGTTTGCCTTAAATTCAATGCGCTACCTAGGGGTTTTCAGAAATGTACACATTAGCAAATCTGCCTAGATATTATGGGAAGCTATAACTGCCCAGAAATTGTGATAAGCTTTACTTGGTATATACTGCCCGCGGTCCGGTTTGAGGAGTACAATTGACCTGCAGTCAATGGGCATGACCCACAAACCTGCTGTAGGACCTACTCCATTGTATATTTTTTGTGGGCAGTGTATAATTGCCCATAAACCACCCAAGACATGTATATGTATGTATATATATATATATATATATATATATATATATATATATATATATATATATATATATATATATATATATATATATATATATATATATATATATATATATATATATATATGTATCACGATTTGGATTTAAAAGAGAAAAATGCCATCGCCCTGCTATCTTGATATCCAATGGAGTTGAAATCATGATTTTGCATGAAATAAATAACACTCCACTAGAGCTGGTGTACCCATCAGTACGCTTCTACCATGGTGGCTGTCAATCGCCAGAACATGGGATTTAGGCGGGAAATGAAAAATGAATATGCATGTGTCGTTACGCATGACAAGAAGAACCGTTCTTTTTTCAATATTGACGCTGATGTAAAGATTTAAACTCCACCTGCTCTCATGTACGTTTGTATAAGTTCATTTTGTATCAAAATTGAATGGCTCACAATACCAGCCTTGACAGAACTATGCATACATTATATACGTCTCTGGCTTTGATAATGCTCTGTGCTCAAGCCAAGCTTCAGATTTGTGTCCGTTTGCACATTTTGGGTACAATATCAGCTAGGTATCAAGCCACACTTAACTCTGAACCTGCCCATGGCCTGACTTGCCCTCAACTTTTGTAACGTACATTGTATAGTTAGGCAGGTTCCGGGAGTTGAACCCTGTGCCCCTCGCACACAAAGCGAGGACCGTGACCACTTGACCATGGCGGCTCCTGTGTTATAGAAATCGTATAAGTTTTCCATGTTTCCTTTCTTATCAAAAATATCTTTGGGGTTTCATGCAGTGCACTCATTACTAGACAAGCAAAATGGGTGAATATCTTGGCCATTTGGATAACTTTGAGATAGTGGAAAGGCTTATCAGGAGAGAAGCATCAATACACGACCGTAGCAACCCCTTTCATGTGTATGATGATACAAGATTTTTATACCGTTTTTGTTTTGCAAAAGATGAAGTGATATAAATTTTTCATGTAGTGGAGGAAAACATTCACGTACCATGGTGAAGACGTTGTCCCTGTCACCTATGAATCAAGTTCTCACAACAGCGGAGGTTTTTTGGAAGTGGTTCCTTTCTGAGAAATCATGCTGATTTGTTTAGAGTACAGACAAGTACAATGAACAAAATTGTAACTACATGCACCATATATGAAAGACTTCTCTGGGACAGGACCTTATACCTTCCCATGAGAACCGAGAGATACAAGGAATGGGGGTGGTGGTGGGGGTATGCCATTGTTTGTCTCCATGGTTTTGCAGGTGCGATAGATTGCACACATATTCCGATATTATATCCCGCCTAGCATCAGGCGGAATTATTTCGCAACTGGAAAACGTTTTTTCAACAAACGTTCAAGCCATAGGGGATGCCAACTTACTTATAAGGAATTTGGTAGTTCGTTGGCCAGGTAGCACCGATGTCTCCCGCATTATTGATCGCAGCAAAATAGCAGCAAGATTTAAACAAGGTGAAATACAGGGCATCTTGCTTAGAGTTGTGGTTATCCCCTCAGGAAATAATTGATAACGCCTCTTCTAAATCAAAAAACAAGAGCAGAGAGAAGGTTCAATCTTGCCCAAATGTCGCACTAGGGTAAAAGTTGAAAACTTATTTAACGGTTCGATACGCCGATTTCCATGGTTGGCTCTAAAACTGCGTCTGAAAGTGAACATGTTACTAGTAGTCATAGTAGCTTGCGGAATACTCCATAATATGGCCCATCACATTAGAGTGCCTTAGCTTGATGATCAGGAAAGTGTCCCTTTGCATGTGGATGTACCTAACCAGCCACTGCAGAATACAAATCAAGGTGGTCATGCCCAGAAGCAAAGGCTGATTGTTTGAGTAATGAAGCACACTATTGACTCAATGTATAAAGGCACGTTTAACTCTTTATTATGCAGGTGTATCATCTCCACCAAAACAAAATGATACATAGGAAGCAAGGACAAAAGAGAGTAGGAACGAGAAAGGGAATGCTAAAAGATAGACAGATGGACACAAAGAGAGAAACAAATGATGAAAGAAGAGAAGGAAGGAAAGAAAGAACGAAAAAAGAAAGAAATAAAGAAAGAAAGAACGAAAGAAAGAACGAAAGAAAGAACGAAATAAGAAAGAAAGAAAGAAATGATGAAAAAACAAATGATGAAAAAAAAGAAGAGAAGGAATAAGGAAAGGAAGAACGAAAAAAGAAAGAAAGAAAGAAAGAAAGAAAGAAAGAAAGAGAGGAAAGAAAGAAAGAAACAAGCAAAAGAGAGAAAAGAAATGAATATGTATACACAAAAATTACTGTTAGCAAATTATGATAAAGAAATTTAACTTCTCGCTGCATGCCTCACTTTTCTTACTGAAACCATGAAAAAAGTGTTTAGTGGCGTGCTTGTCACTGACTTATAAACCCAACAGAAAAATCCAATCAGCCTCACTATCATGATTAGAGAACTATTCACTTTTCAGTGGTTGTCAAAATTATACTATGCTCACATATTCTTTTTGCACTTCAACAGTTCTCAATCACCCAATTTTTCTGTGCAAAATGACAGTTGTTGGAAAAGGTAGTTTATTGATAAGATGTTGCAGTGAATACAGTAGCCAAGCTAGCCAGATACTACTATAATTGTACATGAAAGGGTTGCCATTTACATGTACAACTGTTCAGTGGTGTATTGTCCATCTTTGAAAAGCCGACGATGGGAGGGCATGTTAACATGTTACATGTAGTGACGCCCTTAACCACGGTAACAGGGCTATCAACTGCTGAACCAGTACTTATTGATGAACTGCATTCAGCGATTTCTGTTTGCAGCTTCCTTTTCTTTAATATGCCTATTTCTTCTATGATATTAAGAATCTTCTTCTCTTTCTCATGTTCGGTTTTTGGCAAATTCTAGCTGCATCTTGAGAAGTTAAGTTCTTTCTTCATGTTCTGTTTCTGTCATTTCCAGGAGTCTGCTCTTCACTTGTTCTTGGTGCCCCTGCACAACGGGAAGTTTGTGCCCAGCTCCAAGTGTCCATATGGAAGTACTGGCCTTGCTGCTACCCAGACTTGTTGCGGGAGTCGACTTGGTAACAGAAGCACTATATCACGTGCAGGATGCCTGACTTGGACTTCCCTGCCTTTTTTCGCTCCTGGTGCACTTATTCGCCCCGGCTGTCGGGAGACGGGGGATTTGTTTAGAAGAAAATACATTAAAGTATGACAATAGCTCTCCACATTTGCAGGTACAAAAAATGAAGACATGTTTCAGATATGTGACCTGTTGCATACAGGTACTTGCTTACGTGGTTCAATGGAAACTTCTTTCATAACATCCATATATGAATAAAAGGTATTGAGCACTTTTAGTTAGAACTTTGTTTACATTAAACCTTTGATACAAGGTCGATTTTTTCTATTGACAAAAATGTAAGGTTAACCCTCACTTAATAAGGTATAATGTATGTGTATGCACACACGCTGTTTTCTTCCATCATATCTAACAGTACCAATTGACAGGGCGGATCCAGAAATTTGTACTGGGGGAGGGGGGCAATTGTAAAGATAAAGATAAACAGCTTTATTTCAGACTAAAAGTCCATATATACACATCACATACATAAATATATATATATATATATATATATATATATGTTGGTAAAAACATTGCCTCAGTTTTTTCTAGGGAAGGAAGGTCTGCGGACCCTATCCCTGAAACCTTTTCAAATTTAAGGTGTGAACTGCTGCATTCTGGGCCATATTGGACCAAAAATATAGAAAATCAATCATTGTTTTTGAGAAAAAACAAAAAGTAAAAAAAAAAAAAACATATAAATGTTCATAACGCAATTTCACTCACTGATCCCTTTATTTTAGTCTGCCCTACCTCCTGCTTTTTTCTACTGTTTTTTTTATTCATTTCTTTTTTTTCTTGCTTTTTATTTTTTTCTTTCTTTTTATTTTATTATTATTTTTTGGGGGTTTTTTTTTGGTTTGTTTTATTTCTTTGTTTCTTTTCTTTTTTTTTTTTTTCTTGCCGAAACTTCTTTTTTAGCTTTGGACCTTATGTTCGTCCAGGGTGCTTCTAGTTGTTTGGCTTTTTTTTGGGGGGGGGGGGTGCTCTGTCGTTGACTCTGTTGCAAGCATTGTTATTTTATACCACGCCTTTTTTTAATATCAAGTGGCCATCATTTTTCTTACTTGCGACAATGTCTTTTTCATGTTCAACCAGTTCAAAGAGAGTTTCTTTCTCCAAGAAAGAATAATTTGTTTCAATTGCCATGTTTTCCTCGCCAATTGAGACATGTACGTTGCTTACATTGGCACTGGTCAGTCTGGTCTGTACTAAATATGCATGGTCATATGTATAAAAAAAGTGCATAATGGTCACAAACATTATGGCCAATACAACTGAATGGAGAAAAATTAGCCAACAATGGCAATAAATACAGTAGAATATATACAATAACAAAGACTTTTCATTGAAACCTTAATCAAGCTGAGATAATGAAAACTGTACTTGTGCAGACCCTGTGCACACCAGCTGGGTCAAATACAAACTGGGCATCGTCCTGAGTTAAACCTGACAAATGACAAGCCTGTTTTCATGAATCAAACTCCAGCTTCAGCCTTGGCTTGAGCCATACATGAGCAATTGAGTCTCGAATTTAAACCAGCACATCGAGTTGAGATAGATCTGATTACAGGGAGTTGTAAGTAAATGTTTGCTGCAAATGTTTCCTAGCAAAAATTAAAACATGTTTACATCATCTACACTCTACATCGACGAGGTCTTATTTTAAGAGTTGATTAAGTTCTCCAACATATGGGAAGTGAAAGCTAGTGTGATCATGAGCAAAAGATCAGGACTTGGATCTGTCGTGGCTGACTGCATTCTGGAGTGTGAGGATATTTAAATCAACAAAAAGGAGCTCTGTAATTTCACATATGCACCCCCTAATGGTAAATTGTGGTGATGGGTGACATATACCAAGGCTCAGGACCTGGAAAACTTGCAGATAAAAAGAGCAAGTCTACCACCTCTGATGTTGGAAGCCAGCGTGATAGAGTGAGAAACTGTAGGTCATTTACTGGTCTAATGATTTTAACTAATTTAGCCAAGGCTCGTAACCTGCCCCTCTCAAACCTGTAATATCTGGTAGCAAGAATGATTGAGGCCCTTTTGTCTGTATTATGAATGTATGGTGAAACACTGTGAGTGGAGTGAGGAGACTTAAACAGACTGGTGTAATCACTCAGAAGTAGGACCTTGCAGTATTACAGCACACTGTAATACCTGCAGTCTATACTTTCTGAGCCAATTGGTCCTGCAGAAAGGCCCAGAGGAAGCAGTGGGTCATGACTTGACACCAACCACTCCCTGTAGCACGAGACCAATAAAGTTTGAGCGTATCACCCAGGCAGCTAGACGTAATGTATCTCAAAATTATATTCTGCTGATTCCGGGATGCCGACATGCACTTGATAAATAGTTTTCAATATTTATCTGTAGCTGCAACAGTCAAACACAATTATATTTTATTTTTCAGGTTTGCATGCTATTCACATGATTCATTTAAGGGGAAGAATGAGTGGATATGTTGTACTGACTGAGGTGTTTGAATAATAGATAGATAGATAGATAGATAGATAGATAGATAGATAGATAGATAGATAGATAGATAGATAGATAGATAGATAGATAGATAGATAGATAGATAGATAGATAGAAATACGTGCAAGGAGCCAAGGGTTTGTATCCATTTCCAACTGACACCAGCCCACATGGCACAGCTACAGGCACCAGGATCTCGTCTCTGTATTTCAATGCCATCATGGGCCCAGTGGTAATGTCCGGGGATAACTTATGGTTGAAAAATTTTGCTCCCCAAACCATGAGAGAACCACCACCCAAACTACCATAGTTGTAAACATGCCTAGGATCAAATCTGGTCTTCTTGGCACGCCATATACGTCTCTGCCCATAGTTGAATGTGAGGCCAAAAAAAAAAAAAAACGGTAGTCATCAGTGAAATAGACATTATGCCATTGGTCAGTGCTCCAGGATTTGTGTTGTCGACACCAGTCCTACCGTGCTTGCTTGTTGTGGTCTGCAATTATTGGAATACAGCTGGGCGACAATGAAACCATGTCTGCAGAATGCCCTGTAGCTCATCACAGGTGGAGATGATCCTCTCTAGATGTGTAACATAGATGAAATTCCACAAAGTCCTGAAGGATTGTGTCATCCTCCTCAGCGGTTACCAAAGGACTGCCAGATCTCTTTCTGTCCTTTATGTCTCCAGTTTCTTCTCGATTCTTCAGCAGCCTACAAACCAGGGACCTTTAAACACCAAATTCATCTCTGCTGTATGTTCCAACCTACTCAGGTGCATAGACCCACGATCTCCCTTGCTGTCCCTCAGATAAATAGCTTCAATGAGCTATACTGTACACTGATGTGTGTGTGGCTTCTTGCAAATGTTCTGCCCTACCCAATGCCTTATAAAGCCTTCTCTGGGAGGGATCAAGGGCAATCCATTGACCAGATATGTGGTCAACGCACCCTAGTGACATGGGGGCAGACTTGATGTTGCTTATTACGGTCGTCCAGCAGTTGGTTCACATTTAAGTTCTATGTTCTTAAGTTCTGTGTTGCTTGACTTTTGCTATATAAGACTCTCATGTGAAAGTACATATTGATTTTCTTTTGGAGTTTTGAATTTTGACCATGGGTGAATCTCAAAGGTCAAACCAACACATGAACTAATCATGAATCCTTTGACTTTTCGTTTAAAAATTATTGATCCAAAAGTGGGTTAGTGAAGCCTACATATTAGAATCAGATATGGTCTTTAAGAAGGGCCAGCTTAACCCTAAAAGTGCCAACTGCTCAAAAGGAGCTGCTCTCAATTATGGTTAAGACCCTTGATTCATGTTCTTCGTAAAAGACCTTTCATTCAAATACCATCATGCACCTACTTACATAGAACATAATCATCCAGGTCAACAGCTTTCCTCGACACATTTTTGGTGCAATGCGGCTGAAGCATGCTGAGAAAAGCTGTCCACTAAGGCAAAATGTGGCACTGAAAGAGTTAACAGAGCAGATAGGTTACACTCTTGTCATACAGTCAAGGTCACAGGACGGTTTATAGTCTTGTGCTATTCTCTTTGTATCGAAAGAAAATTATTCCAGCTAACAAATGAATATTGAACATGGTGGTGGCTCCTTAAAAGGGCTTGAATGAGATTCGCGGGGTTGATCCTGACCCTTATTTGGGTCATGTGACTTAAGTGGATATAGGGTTTTGAATAGAAGCTGTTCATATAAACTGGCATCTTGTACTGACACCTAACTAGCAGCAAGAAAATGTTCATAAAAAGGTCGGATTCATGTGTTAAGGAAACAATTAAATATAATGAATCGCCCTCAGCTTGGTAGCATACAAAGTTTTTTTGCAGGGAATTTAAATAAAACGATCTTGCTGCTTCCCAGCAGACTCGGGTTTCGTCCTAAAACTATACACATTTGTGTTGGAAATTGAGAAAGTACCCATTTTGGTAAAGCCATGACAGTTATGTAAATCAAAGACGCTTAAAAATAAGAACTGGAAACATAGATTGCATTTCTGCGTTAGAGTAAAATCACCTAGATGTAAGCGGATCAAAATTTACTGGAAAGGAAAAAAAATCAACAAAAGTGCTTGTCATGTACTTATTGTCTTCTACCTCGGACCCCCTAAAATAATGATTAAGGCGGCTTTTTACTGGATTATAATACCTTTGCAACCTCAAGTTGATATTTCGTAGATAGAAAAATATCTGTACTCCAAAAAAGTTGGGGAACCAGCGAGAAGAAACTGTAAAAAGGGCAAAAATTGTGCAAGTATTTCTTATTTGTTCTCGGGATGGGGGAAGACAAAGAGCGCCGACAAACCGGCCCCCACACAATCGATGTCACTACAAGATCAGGAGAGAGACTTGTCGCATAGGAGCCATGATGGATAGTTTTAATTATTTCATGGGCTGAAAACTATAACCCTTACATTGGGGACATCAACGTTCGGGGTTATCAGTTGTGTGTCATATTAAAATATCCAGTATGCATAAAAGCATTGCAATTATAAATATATTTATAAATATAGACAAGAAAACTACAACATGGCGTGAGTTCTCAGCGATGCATTGCAATCATGAAAAGATGGTTGACTGGTTGCCAGTCTACCCTTGCGGGCTCTTGGTTCTCTGGGAACCCTAGCCCAAAATCCCACGCTTTCGTTCAAAGTTGTGTTGAAATATGGTCAAACAGGTCCTCTGCAAAATACTATGGTCTTAAGCACCGTTACCAAGAAAAATACACAGTTTGTTAAAAATTACTGGAAAGCTTTTGCCATACATCTTTCTCATCATTAACTGCCATCAAATTCTCATGTTCCCGAATTCATTTTGTATGGATGGCATTAAGTATCGGACACATATAATGGAACAAATCTTCAATATCACCATAACAGAGCTTACATTGTGAACCAGCAATACGCCATCGCTGCAAATTTTCGCTAACCCCCAAACAGCCTGTGCGGGCTTGAAACTTAGGTCGCTAACCATGAAAAACATTTAAATGAACAAATAATATTTTCCAAACGTCGACCTGTCAGCAGCATAATACTCTCTGTGGGGGGCAATGATGTAACATTTTCAAGGCGATTATAGTCTCGTAAACATTTCAAAATAGATCAGGGGAATCGAATCCCATTGGCACAAAAGATAGATAGGAATTTATAAACCCACAGGTGTGAGATAAGCTCAAAACGGGTTAAGACTGGAAAATTGTATGGGGTGGACTGTTTATTCAGATGTGTTTCTGGAATATCATAGAATAGATCCAAGATGAGGGAACCCACATGAAGCTGTTCATAAATAAGATGATACAAATTGAGATGTTCTCTGGAATGTTCCTTGATAAGTGAGGATGAACATTTGGGAATTTTATCTCCTTATCTCATCTTGTGTGAAGAGAAGATAATAAAACGGGACGACCGTCATTATTGACCAAGAGATAATAATGGTTCCTGACAGATTTATCTTCTTCAAATGATTACGCAATACAATTTATTCTCTGCAGGTGTTTTGGAAATTTCCTGGAAAAAAATTATGTGGTTTGTAAGAATATTTTAGAAAAAAATCTCGTTGAGTCTGGAAAATTTACAAAGGTAATGTGTGCAAACGTTGGACCTCAAAAATCTAGAAAGTAGGTGGGCTTCACCTCACTTTTTATCTGCTCTGCAACATATTGTGAGTGAAAAGACAACCCAGAAAGTTCTCCTGAGAAGGTGACAACATATAGAACTACATGGTGAACACAGTGTAGAGACTATCCTTCAAAAATATTTTCAGTATGTACCCTAGCAAATGAAATTGTCGCCAGTACAGCGACAAGATAGCACAGGTACAACCCTATTTACATATAATCAGCAGCTACCGGTAGGATACCCGCATGTGTGACTTTGCCGTCCAACTGGTAATTTGCGGTATACATTCACTGTGTCACTCCCAGAGCCAGGCAACTTTTTTCAAATCATAACGGTTATATTCTACCCTGGAGCTGTAACAGCTCCATGTTTTGACTTAAAAAGAACAGCAAAAAAGAAATAGCCGGCAGCAGGTCATTACGTGAGAAGACGATAGTAATGTCACCAGAACGATTAGAACCTTTTTTTTATGCTGGTGTTTTTCAGTACCAGTATAGGATTTTGATTGATTCATAGACTCTCTTTTCATGTATTCTGACGATTCACCTATCAGGACCCACCGGGCACTCTCCCTGGCTATTACTACAAGTTGTTTTCAGAGTTTAGGAGCTCATGAAATTGGTGAAACTAAACTTTTTGAAGCCCTCACCATTAAATTTCGTCTTCTTTGTTAACTAAAGGCACAAAAGGAGATTCAAGTTGGCAGCCCCCTCGGCCGGGATACTTATATGTGTTCTTGTCCTGCTGTTATCTGGTGGACACTTTGCACAGTCGAACCAAGTGACAGACTTTTACAGTCAAGTGGATCCCTTTGGAGCAGCACTAATTAGTAGCGTTAGCCAGCCGCCAAGGATGGGCACCAGGTGGCTCTTTGTTCACAATGAGAACATGGCTTGTGCTGTATTATATATATTTATTATGGAATAATGGGCATGATAATCTTTGATTATCAAGATAGAACATCCACCTGGTGCATTGTCTGTGGTCTATATAAGTACAAGTTCCGTTCATTTGATATACAACAGAATAATGTCATGTTTTATGGCTGAGAGTGTAAATTAATTTGTTAACACTACTATCGGTACTGTCCTATAGGGAGGCTAAGGGTATGCGTTGTTGCAATGCAATATTATGCGATGCATAGTCTGTTATGACAGGTGGACTCTGTAGCCAGCACAAGGTATACATGTGTGTATATAGCTGAGTGAATTCTCCAAATGTCAAGTGGTATTGATAAAATGCCACCTCTTTCAAAAGCCTCTCATTGGCCACATAAGACAGGTACTACTACAATAAAATATACACACACTATCTACCATACACGACCTGCCTCTCTTGCCCTGCTCCAATTCTTGTTACTGTACATGCTATGAGAAATCATAGTTTTTAAATGCAATGGCCCCTGTTTTAAGCGACCTCGCCTAGTGTAGGTCAAAATGTGGTCTCACAAAACAGGTGGGCTTTAATTAAAGACACAATAACATGGAAAAGATAGCACAGTTTTCTAAGAGAGCAGTGTTTATAAGATATGTGGTCCCTCATTGGAGGGTTCTCCCAAGACAGGTACTACTGTCCAGTAAAGTGGTCTTTCAAGAGAGGGTGGTCTCTCAAGACAGGGACCACTGTGTTATCTTATGTGGCAGTTGAGGACAAAACTCAAAACAGAATTAACTGCACATTATACAATATCTGTCTCAACAATAGTCATGAGAAACTATCCTTTCTTTAGATAGTAATTTGTGAATCTCAAAAATTCCATTCTTTTCATGTTTTGGTTGCCTAGAGATCACTTGTCTTATAAAACCACTTGAATCTGGTACTACGGTTTCTAAAGGCATAGACTACATCTTTATAATATCTGTGATAAGAAACCTCCCACTCCTGAAGCACCACTTTAACGAATCCCAAATACTCGTTTCACCATGTAAATTTACTTGTCATGGGAGACCACCTTTCTGATGGAACGACTGAACTTGGCAGTTTGAGTAATCTCTCAAGGCAGAGATTGTTGTATAATAACATTCGCGATAAGAAAACATCCCTTTTTTTGAGGGAGCACTTTGCCAAATCCCAAATTCTCTTCTTAACATGATAATTTACCTGTCATGAGAGACCACCTATGATTCAAAGACCACTTTTGTCCTGGTAATGCGGGTTGTAACACCAGCAAGGATTAGTGCACTAAGGTGTCTGTTTTATGGAATAAAATTCAATATTTTGCAGATGGGACATTACCTCCAAGAAAAGTTGTTTTTTTCCTTTCCCCAGTGTATTGCTGTTGGGGAAAATGCATAATTAGGTGCTTTATGATCCCAAAATAACTTTTTGTACCTAATTAATGTGATGTCGTAATCATTGTTAAGGCATGGACTGCTGTCACATGATTCTTCTTGTAAAAGTGCTGCCACCAGTTGTGACTCACGCTATTGTCATGGTGTTTTAAGTGGCCATAGTTACAGACAGGAAGCTTTGAAGTCAACTTTTTCACAACCAGATTCTTCCGGTAGAAAGAAAACACGGTCACATGAGAGAAATACAGAGTGGGTTATTTCACCACAAGCATATTATTTGACATTATTATTGTGTATCTGCGCGGATATCCAACTAAATTCCGGCCCAAGACAGCCTAAATCTCCATGTGCATATGTGAGAAAAGAGTATGGAAAAATCCCCGAGCTATACTATGTGGTAACTGCAATTTATGAGAACATCGTCAATGTTCTAACCTGACTTTATTGGAGCTGGGAACTTTATGGAACAGTCATGCTCAATGGTTTTGTGATCATTTTACTATTCCGCCATTCAATTTCAACGATCCATTCTTCAGTACAAGTTCTGAAACCGAAAGCTTGGATGCTTCCTGCAATTCAACTGATCTCCCTTTTGACATGAATACTGATGATAATCAAAGGCCAGTCAAGAACCCACCTGTTTAAAACATAAGAGAGTCAAATTCGGAACCTTATAGAATTATCTACATCGGAGCTGGCTGATACATTAAGCAAAAACCTATATCCCAGTGAAAGTGACATGTTTGAGTGTTTTAAAACAAAATGGCTTCATTTTATTCATTTTAATATTAGCAGTCTTATTCCTAAAACAGATCAGAATAAGCTGTTGGCAGAACAAACAAGTGCTCCTGTAATTGCAATAACTGGGTCTTGGCTAGATGACTTTGTCCCGGACAGTGAGGTCAATATTTGTGGATATAACATCGAGAGAATAGATCAAAACAGAAAAGGTGGAGGGGTGTGTCTATATAGAAAAAAACACTCTGGCTTATAATAGAAGAAATAATCAATACCAGGAGCAGATGGAGACTGTGTTTGTGGGCATTATGCTCTACAAAACCAAACCTATATTATTAGGGATATGTTATGGGCCCACTACGAGGACAGTTTTTTAATCCATAAAATGGAGGATTTTTCTTTATTCTACCAAAACAGGAGTATTATCTTTTGAGAGACTTTAACACCGATGTTCATGTGAACGGATCTGAAGACACTCTGCAGAAAACGTTTAAAACAGCTTAATATATTTGATTTAGAACACATTATTTCATATAATACGATAATTACTCCAACCTGTGCTAGTTTTTTAAATGTTATTATTGCGTCTGACCACGATAATGTAGTGGATTATAGAGTAATCCCATTAATTGTGTGTGATCATTTAATGACGTATAACTCGAGTAAATGTCACTTTTTTTTAATAAACACAAAGTTTGTCAAATCCAAACAATCAAATATTACTCTAACGAAGCACTATGTAACTTTCTAGATCAACAAAAGTCGTCTAATGTGCTTGTTTGCGAGGAAGCAAATGAAGCATGGGGGGTATTTATGGTTGTAATAGACACTGTTGCACCTATAAAACAAATAAATCTGAAACAGGAGTGAAATAAGGTTCAACGGAAAAATCTTAGAATTAAAGAGCAAGAATTAAAGACCAAAAGAGACAAGGCGTTCTTTTCGTGTAGAAAACGTGGCGAATTCGAATGGTATGAGAAATATAAAAAGCTCAGAAACAAGGCCCGAAGAGTAATTACCAAAGCCAAAAAGAATTATATATGTAATGAGATTGATGAAAATAGTATGTTACCAAAAAAAGTTTCGGACATCTTTAGGTTTCGCAGGAAAACATAAAGGTGAAACAACAGTAATGTGGCTACAAGTGGAACATGGGGCAAAAATCTGTTTTGAAGTAGCCTCGTGGCATTTAGGCACAGCCATTCTTTTTTGCACTGTTGCTTCCGAACTTGTAGAAAAACTACCTTTCAGGGTATTGGATGAATCTGAAGTTAGTTAATTGTACTGACTGCAAGCTGTAGAGATTGTTATAAATTTCGGTTCATGTAAAAGAAATACAACATTTTTGGAAAGGTTAAATACATCTAAGTAAACGGTCTGTGACAACACAAGTGCATGATTTTTGAAGCTTGGTTCGATTTTTAGTGCTAAACCACTTTGTCACATCATAAATGTCCCTCGTGTTTTCCTAGTGAAGTGAAACAGGCCAAGTTACAAAAAAAGGAACTATAAACCGGTGTCAAGCTTAACAGTAGGGTCAAAAATATTAGAAAAATTGCCTTTAATCAATTCAATCAGTATTTGATTGAGAAAAAATATTGTGTATGAATTGCAATCTGGGTTTTAGGACTCCCGCTCAACTGACTCTGCGGTAATTCATATGGTGGATACCATAAGATTCAATATGGATAAAGTCTTATACACAGGAGTGGTAATTTTAGATCTTCAAAAGGCATTTGACACCGTCAACCACCAAATATTGTTACAAAAGATAAAAAGTATCGGTATCAATGACCAATCTGTTAAATGGTTCGATTAATATTCATCGAATTACAAACAATTCGTTAAAATTGATGGAACACAGTCAAGTCCAATGGAAATTAACTGCGCTGTAACCGAAGGGGCCATATTGGGACCGCTGCTGCTCAATCTATACTTATATGGCATGGAGGCAGCATTAGCATGTGATTTGTTCCTATAACCAGATGATTCGGTCTTGGTTTTTGCAGGGAGAGATGTACGAGGAATAAAAAAAAAGAAAGAAACAAGTCATGAACTTGGTAAAATTAAGAAATGGTTGGAAAATAAATAAATGATCTTTACATTAAGGCAAGGCCGAGAGTAATCTCTCTGGTATTAAGAACAAATTATAGTTCACTTCAAAATTGAATATAGAATGTAATGGTCAGATGGAGAGGTTATGGACTCCAAAACAGAAATCTAATATCCAGGGATGATACTGAATCAAAACAAGAGTAGAAAATCGATGGGCATGTCCGTTATTGAAACCAGAGCCATGCCCGGGGGCATAATGTCTCGCCAGCATAACTCATGCCACTCCGAAGTTTGTCTACAATGCTCTTTCAAACATGGTGTAATCAATGAAGTGTGACTGGAATCGTGCAAATCTGTACTGATCATGACTATCAATCATTTGCCCGCGTATGAAAACCATACCCAGTGAAGTTAGTGAAATAATACCACTCCGATGCTGTACTATAATGTTCCTTCGAGCATGATATAACCAATGAGGTATAACAATGATGGTACAAATTTGCTGTGACCATAACTATCAATCATTCATACAACTATGAAAGCCTTGCCCAGTGTAGTTAGTGAAGTAATACCACTCCTACGTTTTCTGTTGAAGGACGGACTGGCGAACGGACGTAACCAATGAAGTATGACAGTGATTGTGCAAATCTGTAGTGATCATCACTATCAATCATTTTCCAAACTATGAAAGCCCTACCTAGTGTAGTTAGTAAAGTAATTCACCTCCGCGTTTTCCTGCAATGCTCATTCAAGCATGATGTATCCAATGAAGTATGACAGTGACGGTACAAATCTGCAGTGACCACGACTATCAATCATTTACCCAAGTATGAAAGCTCTGCCCCGTGCAGCTAGTAAAATAATGCCACCCAGAAGATTTTTGTTGATGGACGGAAGGACTGACGGACGAACGGACGGACGTCCGGAACGACAGTGCTTAGTCTCGCCAATAGCTTATGCTGGGAAGGCAAAAATAATCCAAGGTTTGAAATTTTTTGTATGAAAAAAAAAAGTTTTTGAAACTGTTTTGCTTTTTTGACACATTTATAATTTTCTTTAACATATAATTATCTTTTTTATAAATCTGTTCATGTTTGTTTTACATATTAAATATGTCTGTGGCGCTTAAAGATTACTCTTGACTTTCAGTCATTGGTTTTATCATCTATGTCAGTATTATGAGAGCTCCACTGTGCAAATGAGCGTTGACAAACATCAGGCCTTCTGGTGCTCCTATTTCACTGATACATGGTTCAGGATTTTAGAAATTCGGTGCTGGATTTTAAGGTGGTCTCGCATCCGTGATATGACGTTTTGTAGTCTATTTTGATTTTATACCATAATCTATGCATTCAACCTTGTATATTGTACGTGAATTGAATGACAGCAATCAATCAATCAATAAAAAACATAGATAATTAAGTCAAGACATCATGTATGCAGCAGCTCCTAAGCATCTGACGATGTTGGCTAAAAGCATATCTAACATTCATAATACAGCACGAACTGTGATGAGTATAATGTGTCACTTCAAAATTACGTTTCCCCTCCGTGTCGTGTCAGTAACATCCCTTAAATTTTGCTCAACGACGCTGCAAACTTCTCCGGTCGTTGATCGAAGATCGCAGTACACTGTAGCGCAGGGAAACAAATGGCATACCCGGGGGGGTATACCTGTCTCTTTTTGACCAGCATTTCGTCAAATATGAACATATTGACACCAATTTTTCAGCGCAGGCTACCTGTTGTGCTTGCTACTCGATCCACAATTTATTTTACATTCGGTCGATACAGAAGTACATCCTCTCTAAATCTTTGTTTACAACTGAGTCAGCGATAATAGGCACCATCTAGGTATAAATGAGGGACCGCTTCAAAATCTCAAAAGTCATAGTAAAAAATGGCGGGGGGGGTGTATTTCAGAAATCAGAACCATCCCAGTAAAATAATTTATATCACAGATACAAGAGTAATATTCTTACGAATTTTTATCTTCATTTTATCAAGGACCCTCTAATAACAGGACAAGGTACGGGCCAATTGTTGGTAATTTGAAAGGATTATACATCGATAAGGCTAACGAGGTCTTTGAAGAACAAAGAGAAAGCTCGTTAGGCGATGTGTCAGGCGCGATCAGCGATTAGGCAGCGGCTAATGCTGTCTACAATATACACACGGTCTCAGCGTGGGTACCATCCACAACTTGGGCACAGAATTCATCGGAACTAGAAGTGAACCAACACATGCGCAGATAAATTCACTCTTCGGGATCAACCAATGGAAATGCGCGATGCATTTAAACTTCGGCGGGAGACGTTCACCTTTATATTGATACCAACCACGACATGTTGAACAAATATGCGACGATTTGGTATATTTTACAGCATATTTCCGGTAAGATTATATATTTTTTGAAGCACAAACATCATCAAAGTTATATTTGTTCCGAATACCGGTCCCCCATATACTTTAGATGTCGCAGTGTGCAAATAGTTTCTCTGTACAGGGATACTGATTTCATGGCGGACCGATGTTCGGGTAGACGCGAATTTGACCTTTCCTCACATGCTCGACAGTGAAAATTGTAATTGACATGTTTGTCCAGTCGTTTCTTAATATGGCTCAGCTTTATTTCAATGGAGATAGCGAGGTTTGGAACCCCCTCTGTGTTACTTTTATAGGAGTGAGGTTATCAGCATAAAATAAGCAAAGAAATGCCCATTTGATTTTGAACGTCGCAAATTTGGCCCAAAGGTTACCATTACTTATACTGAATAAGTATGCGATATTCAGAGGTCTGATCAAACCAGCCAATAATTAAAGGGTTATGTGGTAACAGCAACCATATATCACGTGCATAGACTGAGGCCTGGCATAAAATAGTTCCCACAACAAAAATGATTGTTTTTGGTAGCATGGTTTTTAAAAAAATTCCCAAGCAGGGTTTTCTTTTTTTAAGGGGGTATTACCATGTAGGTGAATGTCCAAGTATCATGAGGGATTAAGGGCATATTTTTGTCATGCCTTTCAGAACAAACAATTTCAAATGTTGGAAATACACAGTTTCTTGATAAGTCATGCACGTGCTCAGCTAAAAAAGTCTCTACTTGTGATACAAGCAAGAAATTTACATGATGGGTGTCAAAGTATCATGGGGGATTTAAACGCATACTTATGTTATGTATGTATGTACTCAGCAAAAAAATGGATGTCACAGCATGTGATACAACCAACCAATTTACTTGACGAGGGAGCTCACTTTTTTATTTGACCCAACAGGCTCACCCACTATTAGTTGATGTAGTTTTATGGCTGTGAGAGAACTATTTTGCATTTGTATGTATCTAGTTCGTGTGTTTATGTAGTTCATCTTGTTTTTCTGCGAAGTCCATGGTGAAAAAAAAATATGTTTCCATTCTCATCTTTTTTCTCTCTTTGGTATTTTGGCGTTGATGTTTACATGCGTTTTCTTTTTTTCAGAATAATGGACAAGCTTGAAGGAGTATATACATTATGTGCAAGGAAGAGAGCTGCACCAGCCAAAGATAGATTCATGTTGTGGTTTGTGAAAAGAAAATCATGTATGTTGTATTCACGTCAATGATCTCCAAACATGGGTCCATTTGGTTGAATTTAGAATCTGTTTGCCCATAGTTATGGTCTTCTAGTCAGTGCTGTTTGTGTAATTTTCTTTTTAGTAGCCAAACTGCTAAAAAATAACCTGTTTTAAATAATTGGACACTTATAACTAGCAGCAAAGTCCCTCTATAGAGGGTCCTTCCTAGCAAAGGTCATATAACAGCAGCTTTTCATGTATGTATTTTCATGTTTCATGACAAAGACTTAATTTATGATGATATTTGCTTTCAGGTTTGATAGTAAACCAGGATCATCCTTTTACGCCATTGTTAGTGTATCCGCCATACAAGTTGTGTTTAATCAAGTCCAAACAACTACTCGACAACAAGAAGGGTGGAAATCTCAACTGGCATATCCCAGAATTCAACTGTGGAGATGGTGTTGTACTCCCAGACAAGAGCCTGGATTCATCAAGTGGTCAACTACAAATACATTTTGGGAGGATCCATGTTTCCCTTTTCAAAGTGGCCACACAATATGGGTTTACAGACTGTTTTGAGCGAGGCCTCGCTGCATTTGTGATATTTAGTGATGGAAATATTGCATTTCCAGTCCTGGTGAATATCGACTTCACAAGGGAAGCCTCATACTATGACATTAAAACACCTGCAGACAGTCAAAGTTTTGTCATCGGCTACTATTTGCAGGGGCAATGACACCTTTCGCAGTGTCATTGAAAACATGCGAGTCTGCCAATACATTTATAATATTGGCGCAAGATAAATCACAGCTTGCATATGTTGACAAAAATGGATTTGTCCATAGTGCACAGTGCCAGGTATTGATTTGTCGCGAAAACCATTCATTGTGCAATGGCTGTGCAAATGAAAGGAGCAATGAAGCTTATTTGAAGAAGAAAAAGAGGATATATTCTTCTGTTGACAGGGTAACTGCATCCTCTAGGGTTCCATTTTCACTATTGCAACCACACAAAAACTGCACAGCTCCACACCTCATATTATTGGATTTTGTAATCAACAACGTTAGTGCACACATGCATGTATTAGATAAAAGTATCACATCTAGCAAACATACCATAACCCACATAGATTTTTTTTTGACATTTACAAAATACATATTTCTTAAATGTACAAAACTAGGACGCCAGTCTATTGTATATATATATATATATATATATATATATATATATATATATATATATATATATATATATATATATATATATATATATAAATATATATATATATGTATATATATATATATGTATATATACATATGACGCTTAATGTGACTATCACCGAGAGAACGTAAGGGACATAAATTGGTATGATGTTTGCTTTTGTTCTTCTTTTTCTTTTCCACTGTCACTTCCTCATTCTCCACTGTGACCACTTTCCTTTCCTTCACCTTTGTCACCAAAAACCGTAATTTTTTCCACCTCTGCTGCCTGACCTTCTGGTTCCCGAAAAACCCTCTATCACTCTCTTTGCAGGCCGACTTACGCTATCAGTAATTGGTCTCAGCACCCCAACAACTAGCTTATCCTCCTCCTCTGAACTCCAGATCGCAATAGCATTTTGTCTGACTTGATTTGCTTTCCATTGGAACGCTCACTTGATACTTCCCAAGCCCTGCTTTTGGCCAAACTTGTGGGTTTTTTAAAATTTTAGCTGCACTTTGCGCATGTTTGGACAAACAATATGCAGTCTTGGCTTACTCCATGCCAGGAGAAGCTCCTTCTTAGTGACTCTAACGTTTCACTCTCACCAAGATGACCAGAAAACTGGACATCATGGCAAAACTTGAGCACTTCCTGTTTGAGGGACCACCAAGCACTTTCGGGGTAGAAAATTCTCCCAAATATAATATAACCCCCCTCTTGTAATGGTAGCTGGGATCTGCAGGACCACAAATGCTTGACCACCAGATTACTGAGCCAAAGGTGATTTTTCAGGTGGATTTGTAACCAACTCCAGCCAATTAATTATCATCCGTGTTACTAATAGCAATAGGAACATCATTTACTTCATCTTCAAAACGTTCCCATTGGCTGTGGATTTTTTGACAGAAACGACATCCACCACATGGTAAATCTTGGAGTTTAAACTCCTGCTACATAACAGTCACAGGTGTTATCCATAACTGGTACTCGAGACAGTTTATCAGCATTTATATTGAGTACACAATTTCTGTGTATAATCTGCATGTCAAGTTCCTCTCTCCACCTAGCTAATTGTCCTTCAATGTTCCTGAGCCTCATTAGCCAGGCTAAGCTGTTGTGGTCAGTACAAAGAATAACCCAGCAAATAGTCCCTGTAGTGCCTTGTAAATCTGACTACTGCAAGACGTTCCTTGAGAGTAGTACAGTACTTTGTTCGTGAAGGAAAAGACTAAAACTACCATAAGCTATGTCTTTCTCTACCCCATTCTGTAATTGCAATAAATCGGCTCTTATGGCGCTATGCAAAGAATCAGTGCAAATAGATCATCATCAGTAGGAAAAACCTAATACTGGGGCAGAGGAGAGAGCCTCCTTAAGTTTTTCAAATGCTTCCTGACATTCTGTTGTTCATGTAAATGCACACCTTGAACCTCTCAGTTCATACAACTTTGCAGCTTTATGAGCAAACATTTTCCGATGTGCTCTCTTTGGTAGTTTGTGAATCCCAGAAATGATTTCACCTGCTTTACATTAGTTGGTACCGGCCAATCTGTTACCACAGGCATTTTATCAGGATCCATAGAGATTCCCTCTGCAGATACATAACGACCTAGAAATTTTATTTTTCCTTGGAGAACTGGCATTTTCATGGCCTCAATTTCAGGTATGTCTCCTAAGTCTATCAAAGACCAATTTTAGATTTTTAGATTATCTGCGATTGTTTTTCCTACCAAAATTACGTCATCTACAAAAGCTAGAGCTTCACTCCATAACAACCCTTTAAGCACCAAAGCCTTCTCACCTGATATCAATCCCATTGAGCATCTTCGGGACTACCTTGACCAGCGTGTTCGGAGATGGGATCCAGCGCCCGCCAACAGCCAGCAGCTTCGCCGGGCTCTTCAAGAAGAGTGGGAACGTGTGCCCCGGCAGATGGTGCAGCGGCTAGTGTCATCCATGCGCCGACGTTGCATAGCAGTTACAGATGCTGATGGTGGTCACACACAGTATTAGTGGACATGCCAATTTGTGAACTTTACAAATCAATGTTGCCCTGTTTATTGCCAGCTGGTCGCGCCTTTGTTGACAGTTTCAAGTTTTTGTTTTTCACATGTTATGCCAAAAAGACTGCAGAATATGGATCTGATTTGTTTCTGTGATATGAAAGTAACAATAAATATTTAAGTTAAAAAGTTTAAGGGTTGCGTTATTTGTTTGGTTCAGTATATATATATATATATATATATATTTCCATAGTAAATCAATAAACTAACCGTCCAACTTGAAAATCGCGAGCTTCGGGTCTTCCAGAGAGGAAAATCTCCTTAAAACCGACTGTCCTGCTCTATGCAGAGAATACTTTATTAGATATTGGTAGGCCTAAAAATATCTCCCCATATCCACAATCATGAAAGCCATATCCACAACAAATAATTATAGTGTCACACTGAAAAAAAAATAAAAAACATCGAAAGATTTCTATCCACACTTTGTCATTATTTCCTGGATGACGGCAATACTGACGATGTCGTTTGAGCTATTGCACAGGCGCCATTCGTGTGCACGTGGTGTGGAGTCATGAGCAACCAGCATATTGTCTCTTAAAGTCCCGTTGGCGCCCGCCAGGTGGCGTACTAAACCAGCAGTTGCGCTTGGCTCATAAAATGTAAAAACGGCTAAAATATTTAAAAATGAATTGTCAAATAGAAATTACAAAATCAGTGTTCATGATGCTTATATCCCCTATTTTGGTTATATTTTTAAGACTAGATCTGCCCCTATGAGGTATGAAAAAAAATTGACTCGCATCCATTACATTAAAGTAGTTTTCTTTTGTCTCGTATCAAAGTGAAAAAGTCAAGTTTGGTATGTCTGTCAAAACCGGCTTCTTGAAACAACATGTTACACTTTTTTAGTTGGGCGTCGCCATGACATACGGCTGCTTGATCATCATGGCAGTAGAATATCGCATCTGCTATAAGTGCGCATGCCGAATAGCGGACAAATGTAGTGTCTGCTGTAAATGATCATACCCAATATGCAATATCGCGGAAGTACTAGGTTGAGCTAGAAATGGGGGAGGGGTTGGTTTTGGTTTTGTTTTGTTTTTTCTTTTAGTATTTTTCATTTCTGGTTTTGTCTCTTGTCGTGCGATTCGAGTTTTCAATCGAATAAGCCAATTCCTTGCCGTTAATACCCATACCCACATATAAAACGTTCGCGATCATGATGTACTTTGTTGTTGGCATTTCGCTTGCCTTTTGCATCTGCCTTCGGGAGCTCCCGCTGGCTGGCCTGTTGCATATTAATTGATGTTGTAGACAATCTGACCTGTAATGTCCGTATCTTCGCCGACTACACTAGCATGCTCGAAATAGTCCAAAATACTGCTGACTCTGCACACCACTTAAATGGCAATCTTTTAATTGTCCCCCAACGGGGTAAATTATGGCGTATGATTTTCAATGTTGTAAAATCTATTTCAGTCATTTTTTGAAGCTAAGACTTACAACAAACCACCTCAACCCCATTTTCCTTGGTGGCTCTGTCATACCAGAGACAAATACCCATACAAACCTCGGCATCAGGTACCTTAGCCAGTAATCTTGCTTAGCATGCGCATGCCACATGCATCACAAACGATGGTAGTCAATGTATTGGTATGCTGGGATGATTTAGATATAAGCTTTCACGCAACACTCTCGAGAGATTATACCTTTCATTGGTAAGGCCAATTCTTCGGGCAATCTCCCGAAGACGCCAGAAAGACCCTATCCCTGTATGTCTTCAAATCCAAACTCAAAGCCACGCTGCTCGCAGTTGACAATGTCCCGAATTTCTATTTACATTTGTCACGATTTATTAGTATTTGTCATACTCAGCTACGATTAGATTTCTCTAAAATTAATTCTGATCTTCATAAAGTCAATATAATTCAGCAACCTACATGTGCCGGCTGCCACCCCACCAAAGATGTTACACACTTTTGTGTCTTTTGTCCCAAATTTGGCCAGGCCGGAAGGAAAGAAGCTTCTCAATATCACTATTCCGTTAATAGCTCCTGTTGTTCATCCTAAGTAAATCTTGCATATCGCTTATGACAGACTTATTAAGATTTTTTTTTGGGGGGGGGGGGGTAAGGAACTTCCAGATGAGAGTATCTCACTAATATTCACAACTTGCTAAATTCTATAGTTAACACATCGTTTATCTAGTAACCAAGTATTTTATGCCATACTTTACATATTCTGTGAGATGAATGGTCAGTTGCAGACGTAAAAACTGTGAAACTTTACTTTATTGCCGCATCAAACATACAAACGTGATATTATGCAATATATACAAACTTCCACACATATACACACAAGTTACATTAACATCACATTTTGACAAAATCAAAAGTATACACGTTAATGCAAAATACATAAGTACTGGCAAGAATAAGACGTAAAAACAAAAAAAAACCTGACTGGGGAAAAAATCGCTGTTCCTGATGCGTCATTGATGTTGTTAACAGTTTACGTTAAGAAATTAGAAGGGTCCCCTCTGCTCCATGATAGCTGCAAAGAAAATTTCAATATATTTTATTTTTTCCGTATCGTCTAACTTCATCAAAAAGGTAAATTTATCATTATTGTCTACTGATGAGAATAAAGGGAAAATATCGGCCATTTCCAAGAACAGTTTTTTTCTCTCCTTTTCATATTTTTTGCAAAAAATGATGACATGTATTTCATCTTCCAATATATTACACTTGTCAGAATTTTTTTCTTCCAAAGGTGTTATTGTGGTCTTCTATGTCTACCTGTTTCGATTTTTAAATTATGTGCGCTGATTCTGAAACGGCTTATATTTTTTCTGATATATCGATCTTTTAGTGCTAGTAAATATAGTTCTCTTTTGAATTCTTTTTTTAAAACTATTGTAGGTTCGTAGCTTTTTATCAGCTCCTGAATTAACTCTCATATCTTCTTTCCACTGTTTCAAGAAATATTTTTTAATCTTTGATTGAAATTTTAATGTCGGAAAATTGTCTGTCAATAGACCGATATTTTCCCATATTTGTGTAAAACCCAAATTGCAGAAAGTGTCTCGTATTACTGTTATCCATTGAAATTTTCCCATATGTATATTTATTTTCTGCATTGCAAAGAAAACCGTGCATAAAGTAATGATTTTGGATCCATGTGGACTATTCGTAACCAGTTTTTACACATTAGATAAAATATTTTTGAAGCAAGTAGATATTCACCAAATTCACTCAACAGCAATATTGGTTGATTTTTTAGGCACACCCAGACAAAACTGCAAAAAACTAAGGTGAGCTTTTTGAAAAGGAAAACAAAGATATTTGCTAATTTCTCCCTTTGAAAAACATTTGGCTGCCGATTATATATATGGTCCCCAAATTTCACTTGCGTATAATAATATTGGTGATATTAAGCTATGGAATAAACGCAATAGTATTGGTATAGTTATTTGAGTATTGAAAAATAATCTTTTAGGTCTACCGACAGCTTTCATTGCTTTATTTGAGAGAATTTTGATTGCATTAATAAAGGAACTGTCAGTTTTTAGTTCTATGCCCAAATAACAATACGTATGTGTTACTTCGAGGATTTCGTTTCCTAACGTAAAACATCGTTTTAGCTTTCGACCGGATTTATTGAAAATCATCACCTTTGATTTTTGCATATTAATTGTCATATTCCAATCTACAAAATATTGTTGTAATTTATCTAAACAATTTTGTAGGCCACAGTCGTTTTCAGATAATAAGCCGTCAGCATATAAAAGATAATTAATGTTTTTTATCATAAAGTTTGACAGGGTTGCATTGTGAATCAAAAATACTAGGGAGATCATTTATGAAGATATTAAATAGGGTAGGGCTGAGGTTACACCCTTGTCTTAGGTCATTGTTTAGAATTATATAATCTGACAGTCTATCTTTCAGTTTCAAGTGTGTCATTGCCCAACAGTACATGTCTCTTATTATATCATACATCTTTCCACTGATATCATATTTCAATAACTTGTACAACAAACCATCGGGCCATACCATATCATGTGCCTGTCTTAAGTCGACAAAGCAAGCATACAAATACTTATTTTTCTTACATAGTTTCGTGCATTTATTAATAATCGTTCTAAGTACGAAAATATGATCACTGGTTCGTGAGTTCTCTTGGATCCCAATTTGGAATTCATTTTGTAAATTTCTTGACCGAAGATATTTTTGCAACCACTATAGTATTCAATACACTACAAAATAATTTAGAAATGCAACTTCCCAACGATATTCCTCTATACCTATTCGGATTGAACATTGAACCACCTTTATATAAAGGCGAATGAATACTAATTTACCAAAGATGGGAGAAACAACCGGAAGATAATACTGTATTGAACACTTTCGATAACAATGGCATTAATACATCGGTGGCAATCTTCAACATTTCATTCAAAATAAGATCTTTTCCTGGGGATTTATTATTTTTCAGTTTTGATATCATTATATCAATTTCAGTATTTCTGATTCTGTAATCGGGGTCTGAGAAAGCATGAATGTGGTTTGAACTAATGGTATTTTGAACAGATTCGTACATTGGTGATTTAGTTGGGACAAGGCCGTGAGACATAAGCTGTGAAAAATGTTTCATCCAAGTTTCAGCATCTATTTTGGCACTTGCATTCTTATGTTTATTTTCCGTGACATTATCAAGTTCATTCAATAAGTCCCAAAACTCCTTTGGATTTTTTTCCTCCATGTTTAGCATACCATCTAATAGATTATCTTTGAATTGTTTCTCTTTCAGTTTAGCCATTCCTTTGAAATTGCGTCGAGTGAAACAATAAGTTTGCCTCAAAGTTATGTTCTTTGGTTCCCGAGACACTCGTTTTGCTAGTTGTTTCACGTCATTGTACAGACTATTACAATATTGGTCCGCATACTTTGCGGGTTTTCTTTTTTGATATGTTCTTTTTTTAAGTTCAAGTGACATTCTTCCCGCCCTTTGAAGGATACTGGTAAAATCATACACCATTTCATGTACACTTTGTCTGCGGGTAATACCGTACTTTTTTGTAAGAAATCTTGTATGTCTCCGTTACATACTGTCTTAAGGACTTCATAAAATTTCGTTCCACTAATGGAGTCCCAAAATAAACTTTTCTGGCAACGGTTGTAATACAGGTTTGTTTAACTTTGATCACAGTGCACTGTAAGTCCGTGCACTCAAGCAATGATTTACCACGCTACACCCAATTGCCAGCTCAAAAGACAGCGAACAATGGTCGGAAAACCACGTGAGGTCGTGTACTTCCATAATTTAAAAAAGAGAATGGTCACAAGTAATGTAATCAATAGCTGTTGGGCATTTGGCATTTTGTAGCTCTAGACTGTAGCACGTGGGCTTACCGGTTGAATTACCAAGCTTTCTCCCATTTACGATACGCTGTCCTGCTAAAATACACACGTTTAACATATTGCTACCGTTTTCATCTACCTTTCGTTTGTCACAGCTTTGTCTTACTTCTAATACTTGATCCTCGTCATTATCACCTGGGAGTGGAACATGAACAATGTCTGATTTATCAGGCAAAACAAAATCCTAATCTGTATTTGTTGATGCATTAAAATCTCCCATGAGTATACACAAACCATTCATTTTTCTAAACTTTGTAATATCCTTAAATAGGTTATCAAATAAATCCTCCCCTCTGGAATATACCGAGTTATTAGGCGGGATATATACTGTCCCAATATATATGTCGTTCTCGGAGCAGAAAAAATGGGGATTTTTTTTTCTTTTTAATAGTTTTATCCAAACTATATCTGGGTGTTAAACTTCTAAAAATTCAATCCCTTCTGCGATATGCTGTTTTATGTACGCGCATGTGCCACCGAAAAAATTTTTTGGCGCGTTTATGTTTTTCTCTAGTACTTTTATGTGTAACATAGCCATCAATGTCAACATTTGTATCTGGAGATGCATGTGTTTCTAGTTCCACGCTTTAACACGTAACGTCTCCATTAAAATGTGTCAAAAATGTTAATATCTTCATGCAAGTACACCTTATTAGTTCCATCTCTTTCTGTAAGCCCACTGTCTTTGAAATTTGCGGCCACCACGGTTAGCTCGTTGGGGGTCTTAATTCAGATGCAATGCTGTACTTTGTGTCAGCGGCAAGTAATCGGGCCCCTTGCTCGTTTACGTAGACACTGTCCTCGAAAAGATCATCTCTCCGTCTACCCTCTCGGTTAACAAAGCTTGTATAGTTGTCACAAATTGTTGTTTGTTCTCTGCCTTCAAATTGGAAACTGATGAGCGAATTTGCAGCCTTGACTTTCAGATTCAATTCCTCGTTAGCCACACGTGGCAGTGCAGCGGATATTACAACACGTTTGGATATATTGGACGTCTATGGCAAGCCAACAGGGCCGTAACGCATTGGTCTTACGCGTTGCCGAGCCTCCACTACGCGTAGTCGAGCCAACCAATCAGATTTCAGTCTCCACTACGCGTTGCCGAGAATATGTTTTCCACTACGCGTAGTCGAGCTTCGGCTAGGCGTAGTGGAGCAACTTATGGCACCTTTTGGCTGAAGAAAAGCAAACCAATCATTTACGTCCTTACAATCATTACTGATATTAAAAGTCGAACAGGTCTAATACAGTTTACAAGAGCATCAGTGATTGGATAGTTTGGCTACACGCTATGGGAGGCATAGTTTCTCCACTACGCGTCGTCGAAGAACAGTTTCTCGGCAACGCGTAGTGGAGACTGTAATCTTATTGGTTAGCTCGATTATGCGTTGCCGAGCCTCGACTACGCGTAGTGGAGACTGTGATCTTATTGGTTGGCTCGACTACGCGTTGCAGAGACTCTACTACGCGTAGTGGAAACTCTAATCTTATTTGTTGGCTCGACTACGCGTAGTAGAGACTGGAATCTGATTGGTTTACTCGACTACGCGTTGCCGAGCCTCGACTACGTGTAGTGGAGGCTCGGCTACGCGTAAGACCTGTGCGTTATGGCCCTGTTGGCTTGCCATAGACGTCTGCACTATGTCACATATGTGTTGTATTCCGTCAGCTATCTCTTGAGGTTGCATATCTTTTACATCGTTTGACACAAGATGAATAACACAGACGTCATTCTTCAGCTTGCTTGATAGTGTATGCTGTTTGTTTGTTTTTTAACAGTGCTGTCTAGCATGAGCTTCTCTTGGCAAATGTGCTGCATTTGAGAACTACCAATCAACAAAACCCGTTTTTGTGTGCTTTTCCTCTTTCTGTGATCCTTGTTGACTGGTTTCATTTGGCTGGCCCTCTGGCTTTGAGGTTGGCGCCCTCCCTCCTGTTGCTGTTTGCCAAGCAGAGGGTGCCTCTCACCCATCCATTCCTTGTGCATGCAGCTGCCAGTGGATGCTTTGTTCTTTCGCTTTTGTAACATCCTCGTTCTTCTGCATGAGTGTTTCGTTCAGTTTATTAATCTTCTCATTTTGCTTCTCTAGGATCTCTATCTTTTGTTCAATATCCTCACACAGAGAGGCTCGAATACAAAGTAGCCTCTCAAAACAGCGAGGATGACAATCAACAAAACCCGGGGTTTTTTTGGTTTTTTGTTTTTTTTTTTTTTTTTTTTTTTTTTTTTTTTTTTTTTTTTTGGTGTGCTTTTCTTCTCTCTGTGATCCTTATATTTACTTCGAATTCATTTGATATTTCTTCCACTTTTTTGGGTGTCTTGCCCTTTCAGAAGTTCTAATTCGGAATCTAGTTTACTGTTCAGTTGCGCGAATTTCGTGTTTTGTAGTTGGCTGTCATCCTCGCTGTTATGAGAGGCTACTTTGCTAATTTCTTTGTGCAGTTCGTTGCACTTTTTTTCGCTTTGTTCCAGTTTGCCTTCCGTCAGTTTCAGCTTTGCATTTAGCCTGTTGTTTTCTTGTTTCAGGTTGTTTAACTCTTTGTCCTTTTCTACCACTTGTTTTGCTGTTGCTTCCATCTTTATCTCTGTGTTGTCATCGTGGTAGCTACGAAATTTCTCCATAAGACCGTTCTCCAATGTTTGTATTATTGTTTTCAATTCTTGATAGTTTTCTACTATTTCACTAATGTTCTGAGAGAGTTAAGTCTGCGTTGAGTTAATACTGGATTTAACCTAGTTAGGATTCTTTTTTTTTTTCATTTGAACACGCCGCGCCAGGTGTTGTGTTTACCTGAGGCTGAACCCTGTGTTACCACTTAACCTGCCTTCTGCTTGGTTTAACACCACGGTAAAAAAAATGTGTGATTTCCCAAGAAGACCTAATAAAAGTTGTTTTCTGTTTCCATTACAGAACAGAACTTTGTATGATAAGAGTTCTGGTTACTGTGAATCTGAAGGTGAAGTTTGCCAAATAAATAGGTGGTGATCGAAATGGCTGCCTGCCTGGAGTGGATAGATGATCTTGAAAAGGTTGAAAGCTGCTAAGGAGAGCAAATATACTGCAGCATAGAAGTACTCTATTTCACAAATACCATGATGACGGACGTCTCTTCCCTTTTTACTTTACAAAAACAAGCTGTTATGGACATTCTACAGTTAGTAAAAAGACAGCTGCAACGTGTGCATAATAAGGAATGCTGTATTCCCCCAGTTTTCCAGCTTTTGATATCACTGCAGTTCTGTGGAAGTGGTGCTTTTTTGCGCACCGATACTGATTTTTTTGGAGTACATATAACTTCTGTTTGCACGGTGCTGAAGAATTGTAGTAGATCACTGGCTTTGTTATAGTCAGCACATCTTTTTCCCACAAGATGCTAGGAGAGTTCTGGAATCTTTTTATTTCTTTGATAGCACGTTTGCCTGGTATTATTGGGGATATCGATTGCACTCACATAGCTTTTGTATCTTAAGGAGGGAATCATGCTCAACTGTTCACGATCTGAAAAAATCTCTTTTCTATTAATGTACAGGCACTGCGTGTTGCAGAACTAATAATTAACAATGTTGTCGTGCGTTAGGCGGGCAACACACATGACAGTAGCATATATGGTACCAGTGACATGATGGGCCAAATTTGAGAATGGAGATGTAAAATGGAATTTTGTTGGGAGACAGTGGATATCCACTGCGGCAATATTTGATAACACCATTCTTGAATCCAGGTAAGAGAGCCGAAAGAAGATTCAAATTTGCCCATTGATAAACCCGGGTTAAAATTGAAAATATTTCAGGCTGCTGGAAGCGACGGTTTTCATGTTCGTCGAGAAAAATCGGATTGAAATTGGAGACTTCACTTACCGTTATTGTAGCGTGTGGCGTGCTACATAATATGGCTCGAAAAAGGGACTTCCAGAGCCAAATTGTCTTATTGTGTACAACAAGATATGAGCAATGCGCCTATGGGTTAACATGCTGGGTGGTGAACAGTGATAAGGCGGTAAAGGAACACCGGAGCAGGTTGCACCCCTAAATTGGCCACAGAGGGCAGCACAAAGGTATAATGTCTAATGACCAGCACTGTAGGGTTTGGCTTGACCAGAGTGGTGGAATTTGTGGCAGGCTAAAATCCGTTACGTATAATTTAAATTCAGATTTTGCCATCACAAAATAGAGTGATTTGAATAATTAATGTTCATCATTTTTTTTTCGGGGTGGTCAGAAATTTAAAGGTGATATTGGGTGGGGACAGGTGAAAATCCAACATGACTGCGTTCAGGCTGGGCAAAGTCAAAAGTTTGGTGTTCATCATATATGTTAATTCCTCTTATTTTGTAAGTCAGACTTGAACTTAATTGGTGAGCATAGTCTTCATTTAAGTTAAACCTCTTACTCTCAGATACACCAGGATGTGTTATAATGGCCGCCTATGGGAAATTCAATTTAGTGGTGCCACCAGCAGCTGTGTACATCGGCGGCTCCACAGTGGCAGTATGCGAATGCCGCCAAGGTGCTTCAGACGCGCCCAGCAGCAGGTGGAGATCATCTACTTACCGTTTGCCTGCTGAGTGGGCCCTTCCGTTCTCAGTCCGGTTGGACTAGCAGAGGAGTTATATCCGGGCAGGAACTTCCCCGTCAGTCACTACCAGAATGTATTATGTAGGTGCATATATTACCGGTGTCCTCATATAAATAATGAGCATAATTTAGTTGTTCTGGATTTGTATTCAAAGTTTGACTGTATTGTCATTTTTTATTAGTGCACAGTCACTTTGTATTTGTCCGGCGAGTCTGGTGTATACGTTGTGCGTCTCTGTATCAGGTAAAAGAATTCAAAACGAAAAACAAAAACAAATAAATAATGTTTTAATGCAAAGTGTGGTCAAAGAAAGCAACAATTAGGGTATAGGAGAAAAATATACAGTATATTTCCACGCCATTTTTCATTAGAAGTTCATGCTTGAGGGAATTCCAGACGTTTAAGTCTGTTACATGTAAATGTATACGACAATGTAAAGCATGTTTGTTGGCAGACGTTGAAAAAGGGTATAACGCTAAAGACACAGTCACTTTTGTAGTCATATGAAGAACACATTACGCCTAAAAAGAAAGAAAAAAATAAGAAGAAAAACTTATGTTTCCGATTTTAGGTTCAAAACAATCCAGCCAGGTAGGAAGGCAGGGGGATTTTTTTTTTGGGGGGGGGGGTAAGAGGGGGCAATTTCCAGGTAGGCAGGTAGGTGGGGGGGGATTTTTTTTTTCTTTTTTTTTTTTAACAAAAAATCAAATTTTATTGGCAGGGGTCGATGCTCAAGGTGTTACAAAATGTACATACAATTTCATTATCCAAGAATATCAGTGTACCTAATAAAGTATGGACTATTGTATGTGTACTTGTAATTTACTTGTGTAGTGGTGAGGGTACATTGGAGACCAACCTGTTCTGCTAGAGGAGCTCAACGGTCATGCAACACAAGAGGAACTACAGAGGCCTACTATTGACAACTGGCAGCCACATCTTCTGGGTCCATTCCATTTGCAATAAACAATGTAGTTTATTGTCCTGGGACGATAATGCAAATAATCGATTAGATAATCAATCAGCAGCTCAAAATCGGTAGTCGATTGCCTAGTTCTGGTATCGACTATCAATGTTATGATGTCACTGTTTCACTGAATGGTTTGCATCATGAAACAATCGAATAAAAGCTAACATGTACCCATGTCTGTGTGTTTGAATGCCTTTTTACTTTCCCCAATGCTATCTATCAAGAATCTGATCTTAAGTGCTCTCCCCCTTTTTTTCAAAGCAACATGGCATCGCAAGCCAACCCTCATCATCTTTCTGCTGGCACCCGATGTTTATTTACCTGCAAGCGTGTTATGTGCATTTTATCGTAGACAAACTTCAACACTCACGGATGGCTATTTCGATTTTGCAGTAATATATATATATATATATATATATATATATATATATATATTATCAAATGGAGAAAAATCAAACAACTGCCCATATTTCGCGACACTTTGAATGATACAACTGCAAAATTTACCCCCAAAACATCACATTGGAGACAGCGGTCAACAACTCATCGCGTTTACGCAAATCTGTAGTTCGCCGCTTATTCGCCGAGGACACCATGCGGTGACTTATGTGAGCAGGTCTATTTTCCTTGCTTTACGCAAGGAATTTTCACTGCTGCCTTTATCGGTGTCTAGATTTGTGCGACCGAAGTCCTTTTGTGAAAATATGATGTGAAAATATAGCAGCGTTGTCCAACACACTTTGTTCGAAAACAACCTATTTTCCATCATTTGCGGATATGACACCTGGACATAGCATTGGAACAACGAGTTTGATTGGACAGTGAGCGGCAAGTGATCAAAGCGCATTTATAATGAGAAAAAAATGACGTTTCCATGCCTATTTTAGCTACTTTTTGGAGGGATACCTCATGAATATTTTTTTCTGAGCCAATAAGAGAGCTTGTCACATAGACAAAGGAAAACCTGAAGATTCCAACACTTTGAAACACAATGACGGGCGGACGGTGCAAAGCATTGTGACCGCAAGGGTGCAGTCACTGATCATGAGTTTGGGGTAAATTTTATGGTTGTGTAATTCAAAATGTCGCAAAAAAACGACCGTTGTTTATTTTGTATCGATTTAGCAAGTATATACTTTTTTAAACCGCAAAAATCGGAATAGCCATCCGTAAGTATTGAAGTTGGTCAACGATAAAATTCACACGCTTGCAGGTGTATAAACATTGCGGGCCAGCGGAGAGCTGATGAAGGTTGGCCTGCGTTGTGCGCGGCTCCAATCCACAAAGGGGTCAAATGTTCTAATACATGTCGGGTGTGCCCAACAACGGCGTGCTAGAGGCTAAATAGTATTAAATATTGAATATTAAATTTTCCGTAATTTTCAATCGAAGATAAAGTATCTCATAAATTAGCAATTCTGGGAGTTTGTTCATGGGGAAGACAGGCAGGTCGGGTATACATGTATTTTTTTACCCAAACCACATTAAAAAAAAAAAAACTGGGGTCGGGGATTCTGGGGAAAGTAGGTCGGAAAACCGGAAACATGCCTTTATTATTATTATTATTATTATTATTATTATTATTATTATTATTATTATTATTATTATTATTATTATTATTATTATTATTATTATTATTAGAAAGGCAAGTGCACAAGACACTTTTGGAATCAGATAAATAACAAATTAGGAAGACAAGTACACAAGACATAGCATTGACCTTAAGAGGTTGCATGTTAATTACAAAAATTAGTAGTGTTACAATACCTACATCTATAGCCCAACATGACCCAAATCAGATGAAAATTAACCAAGTTATGGCTAGATGAAACTTTCAAAGGTCCAAATGCACTTGACCTTTGAACTTCAGAGGTTGCATGTAAATTACAAAAATATGTCATGTTGCAATACCTACATTTTGCGTCCAACATTGACAAAATTGGATGAATATTGAATTATGGCTGGATGAAAATTTCAAAGGTCCAAATGACCCTGACCTTTGACCTTTAGAGGTCACATGTAATTTTTTAAGAAAATGTGCAGTGTTACAAACTATAGAATTGAAGTTGTGTTGGTTTCCTACACCTTAAAATGGTTTTGGAGATATCCAAGATTAAAATTTCCCAAATGGCCTAAATTGCATTATTTTCAACTTGTTTACGAAAACTCAAGACTTCATATATGGACGTACAATCATGCCAAATTTGGAGTTTCTACGTATAGTAGTTTTCAAAATGATATGTCGGACAAATTTGCCTTTAAGAGAGAAAGAAAGAAAGAAAGAAGAGAAGAAGAAGAAGAAGAAGAAGAAGAAGAAGAAGAAGAAGAAGAAGAAGAAGAAGAAGAAGAAGAAGAAGAAGAAGAAGAAGAAGAAGAAGAAGAAAAAAGAAGAAATAAAGAAATCCGAGAAAAACAATATGTCTGTGTGCCAACACAGAACTTATGAAGCCGCCAGAGGACCATGAGTGCAATGCACACCAAAGCTCACACTCAGCTGGGACAGTCCGATCAGCAGCAACCAGATGGCGCCTCTTGGTAAACTCCCGGCGTCACTGACAAGAGCAAGCCTCTTGTAACCAGAAACCCGCTCAAGAACATGAACAAACTGCAGCTTTCTCGTTAATCTTTGCAAATTGATTGGCATTTCCATATCAGTTTGTCTCCATGGCAGGGTCAATAATCTGAAAGCAGAACTCTGCCCCTGAAAGCTTTTCTTTTTGTTTTGTTTTTTTTGGGGGGGGGTGGGGGGTGAAAGGGGTGATAGTTGCACACTTACGCGCTTCAAAGCCACAGTCAGCAAGTTCAGTCATATACATACATATATGTATATGTATATATATATATATACATATATATATATATATATATATGTGTATAAATATATATATATATATATGTGTGTGTACATATATATATATGTATATATATATATATATATATATATATATATATATATATATATATATATATATATATTCTGGATCTACTGGCAAGCTATTCCCTCGTTTTCTGATCACAAACAACCAACCCTAAGTAAAGTATAGCTCCGACATATACGACCAAGTTAAGCATGTGAGGGTGAGCAACAGATCCATATCAAAACTTCAGTGACAAGATCTAACGGCACATAGTCAATTTTGTTTTCTCCCCCATCCCCTCTTATTTTTTTTTTTCATTTATAAGGAGTTAATTTTTTTTTATTATTATTTATTTTCTTTCTTTTTTTTTTTTTATTTTTTTTTATTTATTTTATTTTTAATTTTATTTTTTTTTTCCTTCTTTTTTTTCTTGGTTTGTTTGTTTTTGTTCTTTTTCTTTTTGGTTTCTTCCTGGTGATTTTTCTGTTTTTGTTTAATTGGAGCGGAAGATCTAAGTCCTATGAGCACATCGTTCATATATGTGGATTTTGTTTCCCTTAAGTCCTTTGGGGGGGGGGGCTGAATCGCAGATACTGCCCGGCTGGTGAGGATGTTAGTGCACTGCAAAACGCCTTATGGTGAGATGCTGTACACCTAATTCTCAATTGGTGGCCTTAGCCTACATCTGTTCATCGCCACCGCTCATAAAATTACGATTTTGAATAAACTTTTAAAAATTCGCCTGATTTACGCAATTTCAAACTTTGTGAGTAGCTGAATTGTGGAGGCATACTCACGTAATTTACACGACCTCCATAAGTATAAATGTCAAGATCATGTGGCCATTGGGGAAAATATAATTATGTAATTATATTTTATAAAGATTTTAAATTCAGATTAGAAACGTTAAGATCCCATGTATGTGTGTGTGCATTTTACGTTTATTTCGACAAACAGTCCCATTGTGAACAAAATAAATCCACTGATACTTCTTTCCTTTAACCTGTGCACGTGTTTTGCATTTTGTAAACATTACTGAATTAAATTGAGTAATCTATTCAGTGATATTGGCTCACATGTGCCTATATTTCCCACTTCCTCGTGCATACAGTTGTGGAGGCACTCGGTTTTTTATGTAGACTCGACCAACTACCACAACGTTGCCAGGATTGGGCATTTCAAATGACGATGACTGTGTGGCAATTTCTATTACCCAGGAGCAGATCCAGGAATTGTATAGGCCAGGCGAGGGAGGAGGACTAAATGAACTATTTTGTTCGGGGTGTTGATATCTCTGTTTACTATTCGAAAATTCAGTTTTGAAATGTTCAATTCGGAACCATTTGCGGCAAAAAAATACAAAGGAACACATTAATGATTCCGATGAATGCCTGTATATAAAATTAGTTCAGTCATAAAGAGAATCTCTGGCAAAGTGAGCTACCATCCCACCCCTTTCACCCCAGCACCCTCAATCACAAACCACAGTAACACGGCTGTGCTTATGTACGGCTGCATGAACAAAAAACTGTGAGGTCGTACTTCCATATTCGCTGGGTTTTTCCCCCTTTCCTCGAACTCGCACCATAATAATTATGTCTGGGTGCGAACCGAGACATTTTGTATTTCCAAGAAATCTTTCTTTTTTCATTACGACTAATTATGTCCGGAGTTTTTCGCGGACACTATTATTCGGAAAACCACCAAACTTGCCATGGTGACTGACCTACCAGTGAGAATGAGCATATCGTTTGGGATAGTAATGATGTTTAAAATTATGCAAATCAGGGATTTGAAATTTTAAAAGCTTTATATCTTCAAAGCTATCGCAGATAGACACAAAGCTTCAATGTGAGTATACTGGCTCGTGACACCTGTCAATATGATGGACAGTAAATGACAGTTATTGAAATTTAAATCATGCTAATTAAGAGCATTGAAAATTTTAAAAGTTGTATACCTCCAAAACTATTATAGATAGATACGCCTTCCTAACTTCAAATTTTAGGTCGGTGGCAAAGCCGTATCCATTGAAACTTGAAACAAAATTGTAGGATTTTAATCTCTGCAAATAAGGTGAATATGCAACATTTAAATCTTGAATAGCTTTAAAACTATTACAGATGGAGGTACCGTTCCAACTTCAATTTACCTGTTAGTGACATACCCGTTTCCAGTGAACATGAATCAAAGTTGTAGAATTTTCATTTATGCAAAAACGTGAGTATGCACAATTTACATCTTGAATAGGTTCAAGACTATTATAAATCGAGGTGTCATTCCAGCTTCAATTGGTAGGTTTGTGACATGGCCGCATCCAATGAACCAAACTTGTAAAATTGTAATTTGTGCAAATTAGGTGACTACACAAACTATAAATCTTGAATACCTTCCAAACTATTATAGATATAGAGGCGCTATTCCAACTTCAATTTGTAGGTTTTTGACATAATTGAATCTTTTGAACCATGAACCAAAGTTGCAGAGTTTTAATCGGTGCAATTGTGAATACACAAAATTAAAATCCTTGAACAGTTTCGAAACTATTATAGATAGTGGTGTCATTTAAACCTCAGTTTTTCAGTTTGTGACATGGCCACGTCCAATGAACCAAGACCAAAAGTTGTAGGATTTGAATTTATGCAAATGAGGCCAAAACACAGAATTTAGGTTGTGTTGAACAAGGTCTAAGTGTAGCATTTTAAACTGAACTCGTTTCGAGAGAATATAAAATCGAAGTTTGGTAAAACTTTACTTTGCTTACCTATCTCAGCTGAGACACACAGAAAGAGGCACGGAACGACAGACAGACAGACAGACAAACAGACAGAGAGAGAGAGGGAGAGAGAGAGGGAAAGAAAGAAAGAAAGAAAGAAAGAAAGAAAGAAAGAAAGAAAGAAAGAAAGAAAGAAAGAAAGAAAGAAAGAAAGAAAGAAAGAAAGAAAGAAAGAAAGAAAGAGAGTCTGTTTCTCAGGTAGTTACACTACACGAATTCATATACTGGTGTATTTAGGCACTACTGGTAAATAAAATCACTGGTGAGAAAACTGAAAATTAAAAACAACCCTATATTTCGAAACACGTTGATTAGAGCTATTATAGTCCACCATAGATCGCTAATCCTTGAGAATCAGGAGTCGACCAATCTATGCCGGCCTGCTGGTCATCCTGGGGGCGGGGGGGGGGGGGGAGGAGAGAAGCAAAATGTCCACAGGACACCACAGATTCCCCGCCCCCAGCTGTCACCATATTTTATGTGGCCAATTGGAAACAAAAACATATATTATAACAGAACATAGATGAATAAATGTAAAATATCATAAAAACTTTTGAAAAAGTACATGTGGCTGCATGAAATATACAAAGCTTGACAGAATCTCTGTGCAATGGTTTAAACTTATTTATTTCTTGAAAGAAAAACGATTGGGGAGCAGGCAATGCTCATATGACCTACATTACGGTAAGACCAATGTAAACTTTTCTTGACTTCAACTGATGATGCCGTTCCTCACTTCTTTGACTGACTGTAATATACTATCTCACTATAGCAAAGGGAACTGGACGAGGGGCGGAAAATGGGCGTGTTCACCAAATCGAGGGTGTTGTGCAGACACACAGAGAGAATCGCATACAAAAAGAATAATAACAAATTTGTTTTAAGCTCTAAGGTTGAAAATAAATTTGAAGTAATTTTGCAAATATTCACCACATCTCCGTCAAATAACGGTAAACCTAAATGTACAGTTTGAAAATTACATCTGCTTAAAAAAAAGATCTTCCACTTCAATTGATGGTACCTATTCTTGAAGTATTAATTTGCATTTCGCTTCACCAACACTGCACAATTGTTTGATACAACTTAATTTGAAAGCACAGCATGTACCTTAAAATGCATCAGGTTAAAACCACTATTGTCTATTTTCTAATACAACACAAAATTCTTCACCTTTGGAGTTCACCAACTGCACATAAAACCATACATTATACATTGAATATCTTCAATAATATTTCCATTAATAAATTCTATAGAAGCCAGATCAATAAGTTAAGAGATTGCGAAATTTTCAACAACTATATTTCCACATACATCAATGATAAATTTTGCATTCTTCAGACCTTTGATACTTCCTAAAAGTTTGCAGTTTAGATTCAAAATTTATTGTATTCATTTCTACTTCATTTTTCTGCAAAAACTGATGCTCATATTTTGAAAATTCACCTCAGGCCAGAAAACTGTATGGAAGATCACAATTGTAATCCTCAGAAATTGTGTTGTTGCAACATACTGCGTTTTTTCTTGTTCAATTTCAGAATGGAACCAGAAATTTTCATAAAAGCTTGATAAACATGAAATAGTATTGTTGCTGATTCTCGGTCCTGCGCAAAACAGGTGATATCAGCTGCAAATTGACAATAACAAACTACTTGCTTTATGATATATGCTAGGTTAGCAGTGGCTTTCAAAAATTGCTGAATATAACCCTGGATTCGGATGTTGTCCTCTTGTATATTTTAACTCTAACATTGCATGTATTAAAATCATCTCCAGTAATAACGCTTTCTCCATAAAACTCAACTGTTTTTTCGTACAAAGACTCTAGAAAGGTTTGTAATCATGATATTTTTATGGGCGCATAGATATTAACAAAAATATGCCTTGTGTCATCTATTAAAATAGCAAGGATTAAATATCTTCAATTCGTGTCTTCAAATATCTTCAATTCGTGTCTTTAATATCCTCTTTGCAGCGACAATCTGAATTATTTGTAAGTAAAATAGCTATACCACGACTATTGTTTGTTCCATC